>LPNX011221872.1:348974-388793 GCA_001517045.1 Pseudotsuga menziesii
CATACACCATTCTTTCTCAACAAACGAAGACTGTTATAATTTAGATGACCAAATCTTGCATGCCACAATAAACTTGATGACAAATTACCTTCTCTATGCTGAGAGAGGTAGGCATAGTTCTGAACCCTTGCAGATGAACCCTTTAGCTTCAGTAGCTTACCATCTTCGTATCCAATCATGATGACTTGGTTGTCAGAGGACTTTCTTATTTCTACGATTCCATCAAACATGTGGATGGAATGGCCTTGCTGTCGAATCTGCACCAAGGACAACATGCTTCTCTACAACTCTGGAAGATAAAGAACATTCTTCAACAAGAAATCAGGGAATCTGGCATCTTCAGCCGAATGGTGCCCATTCCCTTTGGTTTAAGACTTGACTTATCTGCAAAGTAAACTATGCCATTTATTGTTTCATTAAGTTCTTCAAAACAGTCTTTTCTAAAAGTCATGTGTGATGTTGCACCAGTATCAAGTAGCCAACAATCTATGTAAGATGAAAGTGAAGTCATTTCATTAATACCAAGATTACAATGTGCAACAATACAATGAGCAGAATCTGAAGATTTACTAGTATCTTGGTTCTTATTGTCATCTTTCTTTTGGTTATGTCTGTCTTTGATGGAGTCCCACGAAGCCCAACACTGATATGCTGTGTGTCCAATCTTTCCACAACGCTTTCACTTCAAATCTGATCTTTTGCTGGAGTTGTTTCTGCCTCCTCTACCTCTGAAGTTTCTTCTTCCTCTACCTCTCTTGCTGCTTTCTCCTTTGGGATGATCTTTGGATTGGTCTTTGGTGTGGTTCTTTGCTTTTTGAGCAAAACAAAGTGATTCTCCACAATGCTCGGTTGTCTTCTTACCAAAAGCTTTCTCTCTGTCATCTATCTTCTCTACCAGGGTGTCAAATGTCAGTGATTTGAACTTGTCACTTGCTTGCAACAACTCAAGATAGTTGGAGTGAGAAGGATACAAAGATTTTACAAATGCTGCAAGGGGAAGATCTGGTTTCATACCAGTGGCTTGAATCTTGTGCATGATAGCTTTGATTTCAGAGGCAACTAACATGGGATCATTGTCTTTTACTTCTAAACTGAATAGTTTTAGCATTAGTTGAATAACTTACATTTCAAAGTGTGAATCATACAGATCTTTTAATGTTTTTAGTGCTTCAAAACATGACTTTGCAGGCAATATGTGCTGGCTCACCTCTTCACTGACTGTGGCAGTGATTACCACTAAAGCTTTCTTGTCTTTTGTTTTCCAAATGGCCTTCTCTTTCTCAGATTCTAGAGGTTCTGGGTCTCTGGTTATGGGCCCTCCAGCTTCTGTCTCTATTGTGGTGCCTTCGCAAATACCGTCCCAAAGGTCATTGTAGATGAAGGCAGAGTTGATCTTCCTCCACCATTTTGGATAAGTGTCTTTTCCAGTGAGAGTGGCACCAACTACAGATGCTATAGATTGCATCTTCTGTGATTGAATCTTGCAACTAAAACAATAGGAGAAAAAGAAGAAAGAGTAAAGGTGAAGGTCTAAGTCTCTGCCACCTTCCTCAAGCTTTACAACAATGTCAATGTCTCTACTATTGTCATACAAACTTAATCCTCTCAAGCCTACAATACCAACTTTAAATATGCTTTCAATGGCTTTCAAACTAGTAGAAAACAATCTCTCACCAACGCAAAGGAGTAGGTCGTAGGTCAAAGAAAAGAAAAGCAGGCTTTCTTCAAGAGATTAGAACGCAGCCTTCTTGTCAACGCAGTCTTCATGGTCTTCAACTCGGTTTTCACATCAACGCAGCTACAACAATGGTCTCACATGAAAAAGAAACAACTCCAGGCCTTGAAGGACTCAAGATACAGATCTACATAGATGAATACAAGCGTGAGCCTCTTAACTCGTGTTTAGGCTTAGTATTCATAGCTTCATGTTTTCCAACAACAATCTTTGTGAGCTGGGAGAGCACCGATTATCCCCTTTTCAACAACAGAGCATCAAATTTTGTAGCTCTAGGAGCATATCCACTTCACGCAAGCGAAAATTCGTGATTCTTCAGCCTACAATCATCGGTCTTAAATGAACTTGCAGCAGCAGCATATCATGGCTTCAATCTTCAACACAGAGGTCACAACAACCATTTTGTTCACATCACGCCACCCAAATGCATATTTTCCTGAAGTCACATCCACAGTCTCTTCATTCATCACGAATTTAGGTGATGACAGTCTCTTCATTCATCACGAATGGAAGCACGATGGGGCTATGAGAAATATGAGTTGCAGCAGAGTGGTAACTCTCAAATGAGGAAATGAAGCGTTGATGCAAAATTAGGGTTAGGTATATAGCAGACTAATTCAAACGTTCTAGCAATGAACAATCAACGTGCAACAAATTGAGGAAATAATTAATAACGTATTTCCCAACGGACTATTTCATACCTAAGACAACCATTGCTCAACACAGGCCTGGACTTGTCATGCACACAAGGAATGCACTGGCAGGAGAGATGCATGAAATTATTGGCACCCAGGCTGTAGGAAAACACATGCAAATACAGACTAATGGGGCAGGAAGCCTGAAATAAATAAGTAGAAGGAAGGATGAAGGTTTGGCGGTGAGACTGCCAGGACTTTCATGCATACAGGCAGGAGTTATGGTAGGCACCCGCTCTGATACCACTGTTGAAATGAATAACTCCTTATTCATATTATTTCTCCATAGAATGCCTTTATTTATACATCTACGATGACTCTTGGGATCACACATTCGAGAGTCTCTTCATATTCCTAATATTTACAATAAAGTATAATCCCGACGGATTATATTCCAACAATTATAATACCACCTTAGTGGGATGGTGTAGCAAGATTAATATTAAATACTTGCAAGAACATATGAACATTGACAAGGATACACTAGATGACATTATTGTAGACAATAATGTAAATGATCAAGGCTTCTAAATTTTTATAATTTGCAAACCATGTTTAAAAAATGATGATTTTTATGGGCCAAACATTGAAATGCTTTAGTATCATTTGTTTGGATACAAATAACCTATTTCAATCTCCTTAAAGTGTTCAATATTTGGTATGAATTGTTGGCAGAAAAAGATAGGATTACTTAGATAAGAGTTAGGTAATTTATTCGTTGATAATGTTGTAGAGGTGTTGTTAGGTTATTGGTTAGACTCTATCCGAACTAGGATGAAGATAATATTGAATAACGATACATTAAATATGCAATTGTTGAAAAAAAATTACATATATTGTATATGCAAACAATGTAAACCCAAACCATTAGGCACAATGAATGCAAAGTTTGTTCATTAATTTATATTAAAAAAACACATTGAAAAATCCAAACCACTAGGCATAATGTATGCAAATTAGTTTGTTCATTAATTTATATTGAAAAATATATTGAAAATTTTCACTTAGCCTAAGCCCTTAACCTTTAAACCATATATCCCCTAACCCCTAATGCCTCAACCCTTCAAGAGAGTTTTGACAAAGATCCTATATATGGGAATGACGAATGATGACAACGAGACATGCATGATGAACATTTATGGAAACGTGGATGATGTGAAAATTTATGTGGGGACATTATTCGTCCTAGAGTCTTGAAACCCTCCCATGCCATCAAGGCATGGTCTAGTCTAACAATGTAAAAATTCAATGCATACAAGCACAATTTGAAGAGATTTCAATGTTGGCCCTATTCACTACTCACTAACGTACAGGGTCGATGGATGACATTAAGCCCTCAACCCTATATAATCCCCGAGCCATCAACCATTAAACCACTTGCGTGTTGGACCCTGTAAAATTATTTTGGAATGTATTAACTTGATAGAATCATGGTTTAATCGTCTTAAATAATACGACAATAAAATAAAAAGGCAAAACATGGAAATTGGCATCTTCATTAGGTTTCTCTAGAAAGTTGGGTATGTAGGGTTTGATCTTTGTTGGCATGGATGGACAAATTGGGCCATTATGAATATGATGATGATGACAATATAAATGACAACCATGATGGTGGAGATGATAATGACAATTATGTCCTTGAGTCTTAAAACCCTCTAATACCATCAAGGCATGCACCTAGTCTAACCATGCAAAATTTCAACACACACAAGCACATTTTGAAGAAATTTCAGCGTTGTCTCCATTCACCATTGATCATTGTGTAGGGTTCATGGATGAAATTCATGGTGGGAATGTTAGAATTTTGTCCAAGACATTTCAAGTGAGTTACAACAAAGATCCTATATATGGGAATGATGAATGATGAAAATGAGACATGCATGATGAACGTTGATGGAAACATGGACGATGTTACATATTATGTGGGTACATGAGTCATCCTTGAGTCTCAAAACCCTCCCATATCATAAAGGCACGTGTCTAGTCTAACCATGTCAAATTTCAATGCATACAAGCACAATTTGAAGAAATTTCAACGTTGGCCCCATCGACTGCTCACTAACCTACAAGGTCGATGGATGACATTAAGCCCTTAACCCAATAGAATCCCTGAGCCATAAAGAATTAAACCACTTGCATGTTGGACCCTATAAAAATATTTTGGGATTTATTAACTTGATATAATCATGGTATAATAATCTCAAATAATTCCACAAGAAAAAGGCAAAGACGTGGAAATCAACATCATCATTAGGTTTCACTAGAAAGTTGGGTGTGTAAGGTTTGATCTTTGTCAGTGTGGATGGAAAAATTGGGTCATGATGAATATGATGACGATGATAATGGAAATTGCAACCATGATGGTGGAAATTATGATGATGATGATGATGATGTACTTGAATCTTAAAACCATCCCATACCATTAACGCATGCACATTGTCTAACCATGTAAAATTTCAATGTACACAGGCACATTTTGAAGAAATTTCAACATTGCCCCCATTCATTGTTGATCATTGTGTGGGGTTAATGGATGTCATTCGTGATGGAAATTTTGGAATTTCAACCATGAAATTTCAAGAGAGTTCTGACAAAGATCCTATATATGGGAATGGTGAATGATGGCAATGAGACATGCATGATGAACGTTGATGTAAACATGGACGATGTCAAATATTATGTGGGGACATGAGTCATACTTGAGTATTAAAATACTCCCATACTTTCAAGGCATGTGTCTAGTCTAGCCATGCCAAATTTCAAGGCATGCATGCACAATTTGAATAAATTTCAACATTGGCCCTATTCACTGCTCACTAACATGCAAGATCGATGGATGACATTAACCCCTTAACCCAATAAAATACCTAAGCCATCAACCGCTCAACCACTTGCACGTTGGACCCTATAAAATTATTTGGGGATGTCTTAACTTGATAGAATCATGGTTTAATGGTCTCAAATACTGCCACAAGAAAAAGGCAAAGACATTGAAATTGGCATCTTCAATAGGCTTTGTTGGAAAGTTGGGTATGTAGGGTTTGATCTTTGTTGGCATGGATGGAAAATATGTGTCTTGATGAATATGATAATGATGAAGATGGAAATGGAATTCATGATGGTGGTGATGATGATGACTATGATGTCATTGAGTCTTAAAATCCTCCCATATCATCAAGGCATGTGCTTAGTCTAACCATGTAAAATTTCAACACACATAGGCACATTTTGAAGAAATTTCGACATTGTTCCCATTCACTACTGATCATTATGCAAGGTTGATGGATGAAATTCATGGCGGGTGTGTTGGAATATTAGCCATAGAATTTCAAGAGATTTCCAACAAATATCCTATACATGGGAATGACAAACGATGACAATGAGACATGCATGATGAACCTTGATGGAAACGTGGATGATGTCAAATATTATGTGGGGAAATGAGTCATCCTTGAGTCTTTTAACCCTACCATATCGTCAAGGCATGTATCTAGTATAACCATGTCAAACTTCAATGCATACAGGCACAATTTCAAGAAATTTCAGCTTTGGCCTCGTTCACTGCTCATTGACGTGCAAGGTCGATGGATGACATTAAGCCCTTAACCCAATATAATCCCAAAGCAATCAACCATTAAACCATTTGCATGCTGGACCCTATAAAATTATTTTGGTATGTCTTAACTTAATATAATCATGGCTTAATCGTCTCGAAGAATGCCACAAGAAAAAGGCAAAGACATGGAAATCAACATCTTCATTATGTTTCATGGAAAGTTGGGTATGTAAGGTTTGGTCTCTGTTGGCATGGATGGAGAAATTGGGTCATGATGAATATGATGATGATGATGATATAAATTAAAACCATGATGGTAGCTATGACGATGGTGATGATGTCCTTGAGTCTTAAAAGCCTCCCATACCATAAAGGCATGTGCTTTGTCTAACAATGTAAAATTTCAACGCGGGCATGCACATATTGAAGAAATTTCAACGTTGGCCCCATTCACTGCTGATCACTATGCAGGGTTGATGGATGAAATTTGTGGTGGGTGTGTTGGAATTTCGGCCATGACATTTGAACAGAGTTTCAACAAACATCCTATATATGGGAATGACAAATGATGATAATGAGACGTGCATGATGAACATTGATGGAAACGTGGAATATGTAAAATATTATGTGGGAACATGAGTCGTCCTTGAGTCTTGAAACCATCGCATACCATCAAGGCATGTGTCTAGTCTAACCATGTCAAATTTCAATGCATACAAACACAATTTGAAGAAATTTCAACATTGGATCCATTCACTACTCATTGATGTTCAGGGTCGATGGATGACATTAAGCCCTTAACCCAATACAATCCCTAAGCAATTAAACATTAAACCACTTGCATGTTGGACCATATAAAGTTCTTTTGGGATGTATTAAATTAATAGAATCATAGTTTAATCATATTGAAGAATGTCACACGAAAAAGGCAAAGACATGGAAATTGGCATCTTCATCAGGTTTCACTGGGAAGTTGGGTATGTAGAATTTGATCTTTGTTGGCATGGATGGAAAAATTGGGTCATGGTGAATATTATGATGATGATGATGGAAATGACAACAATTATTATGGAGATGATAATGGTGATGATTCCATTCAACCTTAAAACCCTCTAATACCATCAAGGCATGCAACTATTCTAACCATGTAAAATTTCAACGCATACAAATACATTTTGAAGAAATTTCAACATTAGCCCCATTAATGTTTGGCCCTTAACCATTAATCCTTAAACATTAACCACTTAACCCATAATCCCTAAGCCATTAACCATTAAACTACTAAACCTCTAAGCCTTTAACCCCTTTGCCCTTGATCCTTAATCCCTTAACCCATATCCATAATCCCTAAAACCCTAATCCATAAATCATCTAATCCCTAAAGCCCATAATCCTTAAAGCCCCTAATTCCTAAATCTCATATCCCCATAACCCCCAAGACCTCAACAATTTAACTATTTATGCACAACAAGCGTTAAAATGGAAGCTAAATATGAAGCCAAACTAGAAGCTAAAATGGGCGCTAAACTAGAAGCTAAAAAGGAAGCTAAAATAAGAGCATATAAGAAAGTTAACAAGGAAGCTAAAATATGAGAAAAATAGGAAGCTAAAGAGATAGTTGAAGATGGTGTTGAACTAGAAGCTAACCCAGAAGTAAAAAAGGAAGCCAAAAAAGAAGTTAAACTAGAAGCTAAAGTTGGTACTAAAGTCGGTGCTAAATAGAGTTGACTTTAGCATAGATCGGGGTTACTCAACACAAAGAATGCCATAAATAGTGCCATATCGATGAATAGCTTCGGCTTTTTTTTTTTAAATGGAGAAAGATACATTGAAATAGTCAGTAGAAGCAAAAAGGGAGCTAAAAAGGAAGCTAATCACATGGATTTGTTGTAGTGTAATCATACCTTGGCATTTTGGTAACCCGTTTGTGTTGCTCTAAAGAGTACAACCTTTTTTTAAGAAAATATCTTAAACCAATGGTTGGTATTGATCTAGAAGTGCATGCCCATTGAATAAGGGCAATAGGCCTAAACTACGTGAAGGATGGCCATCGTCTATTTTTCGTATGTAGATTTCCCCAATTTTTCTAGCACATCCTTACCCATTTGTGTTGCTCTAAAGAGTACAACCTTTTTTTAAGAAAATATCTTAAACCGATGGTTGGTATTGATCTAGAAGTGCATCCCCATTGAATAAGGGCAATAGGCCTAAACTATGTGAAGGATGGCCATCGTCTATTTTTCATATGTAGATTTCCCCAATTTTCTATCACATCCTTACCATTGAAGGCCAAAGGAAATCCTTCTTGAATCAATTATGCACTATGAACATATATGAGGCATTATATTCTAATACAAAGGTCTCAATGAAATCATGCATTTCTAAGACTAGAGTAGTGCACATGGTAGATTTTAAGACAAAGAAGTCCCATTCAACTTCATCACTCCAGGCAAGGTGTTCTTTTTTAGCAATGATCTTAAGGGAGCTGCAATTTTTCCAAAAATTTTCAAAAAATTACTGTATTGGGCAACTAATTTGAGGAACTCTCATAAGCTCTTGAGAGTTTTGGGGTGGGTCCAATCTCACATAGCTACCACTTTCTTTCGGTCTACCCTCGGTCCCTCCAGACTCACAATGTGACCCAAGTATTCAACCTTAGTGACCTCAAAACACATTTGAAATGCTTCACAAATAACTAATGATACTGAAGTAATTACATGACATGATTGACATGATACAAGTTGGCTTCTCATGTAGTGTTGTAGATCAAGATATCGTCATAGAAAACAAATACAAAATTGTGGAGGAAAGGTTGAAAAATTGTGTTCGCAAGGCTCTGGAAGGTGGATGTAGCATTGCAAAGGCCAAAAGCCATGACTTAGAATTCATAATGACCTTCATGAGTGTGGAAAGTTGTCATAGGAATGATTGTTTCTTTCATTCAGATTTGGTGGTAGCCAGAATAAAGGTATAGCTTAGTGAATAACTGTACTCCATGGAGCTCATCCAAGAGATCATCAATGACTAGAAAGGGAAAATTATCAATGATCGTTAACTTCCTAAGAGCATGAAAATATGGACATATTCACCAAATTTTGGGCCCTTTTTAAGACCATAACCAGTAATGAGGAATAAGGGTTGGTATTGGGATGAATGATGCCAACCTCCAACGACTCTTGAATGACTATTTAGAAAAGGGTGTCGATAAGGGCATACACTGGGAGGTTGGATAACTAGAATTAGAGGAATACCATGGCCATGCTCCCCATGGGCCAGTGGTAAAATATTGGGTGTGTGAAAAACATGTTGATGTTTAGAGAGAACCAATTTCAAATAAGGGTGAATGTCATATGTGCATGTTTCGACAACTTGGATGGCATTGAATTGTGTAAAGATACTAGTATTGACTTTCTTCAATAAAAAAATTTATATGATGGGAGGAGATAAATTCCAGAGAACATGAAGTAATCCCTTTGAGATGATGTGTGTCTCCTTCCTTAGTAAATTTGATATATAGTTCTTGGAAATCCATGGATATTGGTCCCAAAGTCCTTAGCCATTCTACCCCTAAAACTACATCACAACCACCCATGTCGATAGCAAACTTGTGTGTCTTAAGATGGTAGTCACCCATTTGGAGTTTCACATTTTCATAACGACCACCATATTTCATTGTACCCCGATTTGCTATCATAATTCAAAAACTGGATATGAGCATAACATAGCAACGAGTTTCATCAACCACTCTCCTATGAATGAAATTGTGGGTGCTACCACTATCAATTATATACAATAACTTTATGGTGCTTGATGTAACCTACCAAATTCAATGTTTAGGGTGTGGAGAAATAAGATAAGAATGTAGTGAGATTTGGGGTTCCTCCCCAGGAACTTGCATGTTGTGTCAGCTTCCAAGGGAGGAGTAGTATCCTCCACTTTTGGTTTTTTAGTATCTTCCATGGTTATGTCATATAGGTGCTTAGATGGTGAGACATGCTTTTGGAATACATTATATTATCTGCATTTATTCCCTTTGAAATATTTTTTATCACAATTATAGCAAAGTTCGAGGCATTGATGTTCGATCATTGCATCTAGTGATAAATATTAGATTCTTAATGGTGGCGTGTTGAAATTTCTAGAATGAGGAGCCATGAGGGACATAGTGCAAGGATGAAATGAAGTTTTTTTGGTTGAGCATTGGTTTCCATTTCAACTTCTTGAGCTTTATCACAAGATTCTAACAGTGTTGTGGGTGTTGCATAATGACATGTGCCCATATTGCCTCCTTTAGGCCACTGATGAAGCATTTCCAAAAAAAGGGATAAGATAGGCCCTCTGTGCAAATGGCCAATTGATCAAATGATGTATTATAGTTTACAAATATGCCATTCTAGCATTGTTTGGCCAATATTACCAAGTAATGAGTGTCCTTTTCAAAATGCTTGAAGGATCTCCACAAATTGGGTCCAAGGAACATAATGATGACAAGATTTTGGTACCATTGCCAATGTTCTGACTTGAGATATAAGACTCTCACTTTGATATTTGGATATCATCCTTAATACCATGGAGAGAAAACTATAGTTCCATTTTAGTATCCAAACCCAATGGATTTCAACATTAAATTTATGCATGTCCACCTTTGGGAAGTGGTTCCATGAATTGTTATCTTGAAGTGGTGGAGGTTGTGTTTTCTATAACAAAGTGTAGGAGCCATGTTCTTCATTGAAAACAACATATTTGTAATGATCCTTTGGTGTTGTATCTAGTCCCACATGGTTATCTTGGTCGAGGTATATTTGGTCAACTATTTGTTGCAGGGTCATGACCGCTACCGCAAGATCCTTGGTGTCTTTAGATGGATCCTTGGTTGAGTCCTCCATGGTTTTTTGGATGCAAGTGTGTACCATGGGACCACATGTGCTTGGAAATTATGTATTAAATCTAGATTATCTCAAAATGACCAGGGGATAAAGAAAATTATTTTGAGAGGTATCACCAAATGAGGGATTGGTGGGTCCACACAAAAAAGGTTGTCATAGATGTGTAACAATATGATAAGACAATACAAGGATTATTTTGAGATAGGTTCTGAACAAGGGTGTCGGTGGATTCTATACCTTTTTTCCTTTTCCTTTTTTTTTACACCGAGGGGAGTATTACTCATTTGGAATATTATTTCACTGGTAGAATTTCCAAATTCCTTCTAGATGCAAATACATGGGAATTTCATTGGTTGGTCTCATATAATAGGTTTCTTGCACTGGCATAATGTCCAATTTTTCTAGATGTAAACATGTAACAATTTAACTGGATGGTGGTAGAGGGAGGGATTTTTGGGGTCCTAAGGACAAGTGATTTCTAGGTGCTATGACTTTCTGATATACTTGCACAGTACAAAAATAGTACTTTTCCCAATCTCTTAGGGTGCTAACTAGGGAGGCTCAACCGTTCCTTAGTCGTACCACTCAAATACCAAGGTACTAGAGTAATATTTTTTAGTGTTGCGATTGGTGCCACTATAGAAACAAGATGGTCGGTTGACTTATATTTAGTTGGTTTTAGGTTTCCTAGGGGAATTCCAATATACTAGAGGGTATGTGGAAGTGAGATTCTATGTACAAGTATTGTTTGACACAATACTACTCGAAGGGGTACCAACAAAGGTTACAACAGTGTCCAACAAAATGTGACTAAGTACCAATTGTGTTCTTTGTGTGTATGTTTCCTCAACCATAGGTTTACCTGCTAAATGACGAATCTATGTGTTGTTTAAAGATGCCAAAACACATCTCTAACTTAAAAAAATATACATTTTTTTTTAGGCGTGTTGGGTCAAGAAATTTCTATGATACCACTTATTGAGGACTTAAGATTATGAATTAGAGAAACAACAATGAAATATATAGAGATAAACAATGCATGAAACACAATATTATCAAAGGAAATATACAAGATAAATGTTGTAGAAATAGCTCTTATATCATGATAATCACTCTAGGAAGCAATGTTCACGCACCTCTTAAGGTTGGGAAACCTTTCCTATGAGCAGAGTTTCGATACAATAATTCTTGACAAACAATCCATAGCCTATTATCTCTTTAAATAAGCTTTCAATATCCCAACTGTAGTGTACTAAAATTAGAAATTTGGCACACTAGCTCCAAAGACTCAAAACTAGGCCAAAGAGGGTTAGGTTCAAGGGTGAAGGTAGCTCGGGGAACACTTGGGATGGTTATTGACCTTTGTTTTATAGGTTTTTCAGGTTTATGCAAACTTATGCAGGTTTGTGTAGACTTTAAAAATAGTGGGAATGATTTGGAAAGGTTTGGAGTGAGTTTGGGAGATTGAGACAACACAGGGTAACAATATTGAAACAGTTGGAAGGGGTATCTAGGAAGGTCAATTCTCTACAAAAACACTTGGGATGGATTGTATAGAGTCTTAGGATTCCATAGAAACTCATGGAATGTGAATTGGGTATCCTTAGAGGAAGATATGGTTGTTTTACCTGGAGTTAGCCAAAATTGATTGGTGAATGAGCAAGGGAATGGAAATTGGGGATGGATGGAATGGATTTATATAGGTAGGAAAGAGGCTCCACAATATGTGTATGTAGATGATATACATAAATATGCACAGATGACAGGTTCAACATTCCTTCATATTATACGTTAGGGAAGAGGTGGATTGCCTTGCACATTGACCATTGACACATTCGAGAGTGCGTCGCGCCTGGGTAGCCTCCATTGGATACCAATGGCATACAAGATACCTTTCCTAGGAATTATGTGGAAACTCTTCTTCTCCTAGGGTTCAATGGGGTTCCACTAACAATCACAGGGATCAATGGAAGCAAGTTTGGAAAGTATGATTAAAGAATTAGCAATTTTGGCTTAACGAGGTAGCTATTTTCCAAGGGATTCCAAATGGTGTACGACCTCAACCAAATTGTGAAAGGAGGGTATGTTCAGGACCAATTTTGAGTAAGCTAACCATATGTATCATCAAATTGACAAGGGGATGTGTTTTGGTTAGTCAATTAAGCTTAATTCCAACATATGCCAATACACATTCAATATGAAGACAATTGGCAAAAGATAGAGACATAATAGGAACCAAAGGAGATTTCTTTTATTGATATCAATAGTATGGATCATGTACATTTGAATGGATGCTAAGAGCAACAATGATAGCATCATATAGAATATAGAGAGGAGAGAAAAGATGATATATGGGCACAAAATTCTCTAAAGAACTTATGATCCACTGTAGAAGCCCCAAATACACCTACATGAAATAAAAAAGAGAAAATGCGTGATAGAGGCCCAAGAACTCAAGCATATGGAACTGGTAGCATGAGTATGAAAGATCAATATCATAAGAAGCACCTAATATGACCATCGGAGAGATGTCGAAGACCTGCAGAAACTGTGATCATGTAGCACAATCAAACCTAGCATCAGTACTGAATCAATACAACACCATGAGAAGAGAAAGATGCCCAACTCCACTTCACCAATGCCTTGGCTACTTAGATGCATAAGGGGACCATCACCCAACTGTTGTCAAAGGGAGTGTCATCCAAGACATAGGAAGTTAAATATTTCCTCATAAAATCAATACATCAACAACCATGCTTCTCCCTTGCACTACTTCTCCTTTTATAATTAAGAAGTCTCCAAAACTATGTTCCAAAACCATGGGCTAGAAAAACCCATAGTCAACAATCAGTTCATCCGCTTTTGCCAATACTGTAGACGAATACAAGTTTGACCACATAGCCACTAGTCACCTTAACCACTTTTCATTAATAATTTTGACTATGAGAGTCCAAATTGAATTTCTTCAATAACATGGGCCAAAACAAAGGGGTGTTCAAATTTTTCCCTGTGGACAAATAATTATTTTACCACAACTTTACCAAGTCTGTCCACATTTTTTATTTATGGGTTTGTCCACTTTTCTAAGTGTGCCCACATTTTTAACAAACTCTTACTTGACCCATTCATTTGCAAAAATAATTATTATTTTGAATTTTTGACATGTGCAAGGCATTATTAGCAAAATTAATCCCAATTAATCATTATCTCTCCTAAGCAGCTCGAATTGGGATTTGTATTCCTTCATGTGGCTTATTGTCCAATTAATAGTTTATTTTTGGACTTTGGAAAATTTTCCTTAGGGAATATTAACTTTAGCCACCAATTAATTATTTTAATTATTTTTTGCCCAGCCAAATTATCATGTGAACCTTAGGAAAAAATTGGGGGCATGACACCAACACCATAACTACCTGAATTTGTCAATAATTAACGAGTACCAACCACCTAGTGGGCCTTAATTAATAAAGAGATGCTTTTTAAATCAATAGTCTACTACCAACTACTCCTTTGTATTCAAAGGTCATGGCCTCATTCATAACCATACTAAAGTAAGGGAGTTAGGGTGGGACCCTAATTGCACTGAGAGTAACGAGGTGCTCTACAACCCAGTATGGGGGAGATGTTGTAGCGTGGGTAACGATGACATGGAAATGTTGGTTAAAAATGAAAAATATAAAAATAATAAAAAAATCTCATATAAATCCTAAAGGTATAAAAGTAATATGTCGACTCAAAATAGCAATTAATTTTTTTTCTTAAATTTTTTAGATCAAGAAAAAATTACACCTCAAGAAATTGGATCCCTCTCGATGCTTAATAGATCTGGGCTTAAGATGGATCTAGGTTGGTACAACCACAATGGAGTAGTGTCTTCTACTAATGCTATAGTTGATTAGTTGCGGTTTGAGTATGCTTGCTTGCTAGACCTTCCCATCTTCCACTGTGGGACATGTCGAGTGGGCACGGGTGTGTGAAAAAACAATCATATATGCCTATCTTGTGGTGCCTTTGAATATATTCTACAACTATCAAATCTCTCCTCCTCATTGTGCATTATCCCACACTGGTTGTGATGGTTAGTCCACAGTAGTGTATAAGTGTGAAAATACCATGATGCCATTTCCTACTAAGATAAAGTCTCATTGGTTGCAGGGTGAGTATGGTTTATTGTTCGATCTCCCGTCCTACTATGCGGGATGTGTTGCATGGATGTGTGCATGTGAAACAATAGTTGAATACACCTATTTTATGGCATCTTGGAATAATTTCCATGGCTAACCTATATCAATCAAGAGTCAATTTCACCAAGGAGTGTGATTCTCTAAAGGTTGATGCTACTTTGTATAGGTCATATGTTGAGCCTATTTACTTGACTCATAGTAGACATAGCATTGCATTTTTTGTTACCTCAATATCAAGATTAATGCGAGACTTGAAGGAGAGCCATTAAATACACGCAACAAATAAGACTATGATCTATGTTAAAGGTACTCATTTATTAAGTATTCCAACATGTTGAGATTCATAAGTGTTAGCAAGAGCATCAAACATAACCAAAACCAACCCAAATTCTGCAATGAATAAAAAGATAAACAACATTAAGGCAATGAAGATATGCATAACCTTTTTTAGAGATAAACAAAACACACATGCACTAAAGAGAGAAATGACCTAATAAAAAAACAACTGTAACCAAGAACAAGAGAGTGCAATGCTTTATGGTGCCCTTAGGTCAAATCACTTGCATAAAAATGAATGATCACAATGTTTGAAAATAATCACTCGTAGAAGAATGAACTAAAGAACATGATTTGTGAAAACACAAATAATGTTTGTATATTTATACACAACTTAAGAGGTAGGGCGCTTTCCCCAATAAGGAGTTACGGGCCTTATTTAACTTACCAAGTTGGCCTTAACCAAGCCTTTAAATTAAAAGTACAGATATTGTTCATTGTGGACATATGTGAAGATTAAACCCTTAACTCTAACATTCACCATTGATTTGGAAAAGGGTGTAAAAAGAGAAGAAATTAAATCACATCCCCTCTCAATGACACTTCTCCCTCAATAATATGCCTTTGTAAGTTGGTGAAGGTGGTATTGGGTGAAGATTGAGCAAAGATGTCAATACGTTGATAAACTAAAAGGACACATATTGGTACAAGTCGTGCTTAAGAATGGAGGTACCAAATATAGTGCATCTAGATATTGATGTGCTTTGTCTCATTATGATCCATGTGATTGTGAATACATTGAATGGTGATTTAATTGTGATAAAATTATGTGGTGAAATTTTCTTAAGGAAAACCCAACTAGTAAAGAATCATTTGCATACAAGCAAGGCGTGTATCGGTGAGAGAAATACTATTATATTAGACTAACGTGAAAGAGAGACCCATGACCTACTTCTTGCAACACCAAGAAACTGGTCCACAACCAAGAGTCAACAACACTTAGAAGTGGATTGCATCCCATCAAAATCACCAAGCTAGTTAATATAATACAAACTATGAAAAATGTAGATGTATCGACTGAATAGTAAATCTCCATATGAGTAATGCCATTGAAATAACTTAAAATACAATACATTTGTTAGATTTAATAACTTTAAAATTAATCTAATAATTTTAACCATGTTTAACATCTACTTATTTTGTTTTTCTTGTACAAAATGCCTAGGTCTTGAATTTTTTTACTTCTAAACCTTATTGATATGACCTTGATAATGTCAATTAAATCATCAAATTGACACCGTCTCCATGGATTCCATATGTCTCTTAGTGGGTTCGTGTGGAGTTATTTGATTGAACGAATCCTCTCATTATTTTCCAATAATTATTATTTTTTACATCATGTTATCAAATTTCATAGTTCATTTGAAAAAACTCAAATCCTATCCATTGGTTGGTAGAAAGCTAACGCACCAGATACATCCAAAAGTATGGGATAAATATATGCAAACCCACATTACCAATTATCAAATTCCGCATTTTCGAGCTCCAAGGATATTCCTCCGGATTAAACACAAAGTCAAATTGGCTTCTTTAATGCTTCACCAAATTCAAAATTACAAAAAGAGGCAAAAACCCAATGGTGAAAAGACAACAAAGCAGACTTCTCAGGGTAGGGAAAATCACAACTCCCTGCCCGCCCTCATTTCAATGCTAAATGTCGGTTAAAAATGAAATATATATATATATATAAAATTCTTGTATAAACCCTAAGGTATAAAAGTAATATGTCGGCTCAAAATAGTAATTAATTTTTTTATCTAATTTTTTAGATCAAGAAAAAATTACACCTCAAGAAATTGGATCCCTCTTGGTGCTTAATAGATCCTGGTTTAAGATGGACCTAGGTTGGTACAACCACAATGGAGTAGTGTCTTCTACTAATGTTATGGTTGATTAGCTATGGTGTGAGTATGCTTGCTTGCTAGACCTTCTCATCTTCCACTGTGGGACATGTCGAGTGGGCAAGGGTGTGTGAAAAAACAATCATATATGCCTATCTTGTGGTGCCTTCGAATATATTCTACAACTATCAAATCTCTCCTCCTTGTTGTGCATTATCCCACATTGGTTGTGAGGGTTAGTCCATAATAGTGTATAAGTGTGAAAATACCACGATGCCATTTCCTACTAAGATAAAGTCTCATTGGTTGCGGGGTGAGTATGGTTTATTATTTGATCTCCCATCCTACTATGTGGGATGTGTTGCATGGACGCGTGCATGTGAAACAATAGTTGAATACACCTATTTTATGGCATCTTGGAATAATTTCCATGGCTAACCTATATCAATCAAGAGTCAAATTCACCAAGGAGTGTGATTCTCCAAAGGTTGATGCTACTTTGTATAGGTCACATGTTGAGCCTATTTACTTGACTCATAGTAGACATGGCATTGCATTTTTTGCTACCTCAATATCAAGATTAATGCGAGACTTGAAGGAGAGCCAGTAAATACACGCTCTCATCATGCTTGCTTGCTAGACCTTCTCATCTTCCACTGTGGGACATGTCGAGTGGGCATGGGTGTGTGAAAAAACAATCATATATGCCTATCTTGTGGTGCCTTTGAACATATTCTACAACTATCAAATCTCTCCTACTTGTTGTGCATTATCCCACATTGGTTGTGAGGGTTAGTTCACAATACTGTATAAGCGTGAAAATACCATGATGTCATTTCCTACTAAGATAAAGTCTCGTTGGTTGCGGGGTGAGTATGGTTTATTATTTGATCTCCTATCCTACTATGTGGGATGTGTTGCATGGACGCGTGCATGTGAAACAATAGTTGAATACACCTATTTTATGGCATCTTGGAATAATTTCCATGGCTAACCTATATCAATCAAGAGTCAATTTCACCAAGGAGTGTGATTCTCCAAAGGTTGATGCTACTTTGTATAGGTCACATGTTGAGCCTATTTACTTGACTCATAGTAGACATGGCATTGCATTTTTGTTACCTCAATATCAAGATTAATACGAGACTTGAAGGAGAGCCAGTAAATACACACAACAAATAAGACTGTGATCTATATTAAAGGCACTCATTTATTAAGTATTCCAACATGTTGAGATTCATAAGTGTTAGCAAGAGAATCAAACATAACCAAAACAAACCCAAATTCTGCAATGAATACATAGATAAACAACATTAAGGCAATGAAGATATGCATAACCTTTTTGAGAGATAAACAAAGCACACATGCACTAGAGACATAAATGACCTAAGAACATAACAAATCTAACCAAGAAAAAGAGAGTGCAATGCTTTATGGTGCCCTCAGGTCAAATCACTTGCATAAAAATGAATGATCACAATGTTTGAAAATAATCACTCGTAGAAGAATGAACTAAAGATCATGTTTTGTGAAAACAAAAATAATGTTTGTGTATTTATACACAACTAAAGAGGTAGGGCGCTTTCCCCAAGGAGGGGTTACGAGCCTTATTTAACTTACCAGGTTGACCTTAACCAAACCTTTAAATCAAAAGTACAGATAATGTTCATTGTGGACATATGTGAAGATTAAACCCTTAACTCTAACATTCACCATTGATTTGGAAAAGGGCGTAAAAAGAGAAGAAATTAAATCACATCACCTCTCAATGACACTTCTCCCTCAATAATACAACTTTGTAAGTTGGTGAAGGTGGTATTGGGTGGAGATTGAGCAAATATGACAATACATTGATCAACTAAAGGGACACATATTGGTACAAGTCATGCTTAAAAATGGAGGTGCCAAATATAGTGCATCTAGATATCGATGTGCTTTGTCTCATTATGATCCGTGTGATTGTGAATACATTGAATGGTGATTTAATTGTGATAACATTATGTGGTGGAATTTTCTTAAGGAAAACCCAACTAGTAAAGAATCATTTGCATACAGGCAAGGTGTGTATCAGTGAGAGCAATACTGTTATATTAAACTTATGTGAAAGAGAGACCCATGACCTACTTCTTCTTGCAACACCAAGAAACTGGTCCACAACCAAGAGTCGATAACACTTAGAAGTAGATTGCATCCCATCAAAATCACCAAGCTAGTAAACACAATAAAAACTATGAAAAATGTAGATGTATTGACTGAATAATAAATCTCCATATGAATAATGCCATTAAAATAATATAAAATATAATACATTTGTTAAATTTAATAACTTTAAAATTAATCTAATAATTTTAACCATATTTAACATTTACTTATTTTGTTTTTCTTGTACAAAATGCCTAGGTTTTCAATTTTTTCACTTCTAAGCCTTATTGATATGACCTTGATAATGTAAATTAAATCATCAAATTGACACCCTCTCCATGGATTCCGTATGTCTCTTAATGGGTTCGTATGGAGTTATTTGATTGAACGAATCCTCTCATTATTTTCCAATAATTATTAATTTTTACATTATGTTATCAAATTTCATAATTCAATTGAAAAAATTCAAATCCTATCCTATCCGTTGATTGCTAGAAAGCTAACGCACCAAATACATCCAAAAGTATGGGATAAATATATGCAAACCCACATTACCAATTATCAAATTCCGCATTTTGGAGCTCCAAGGATATTCCTCCGGATTAAACACAAAGTCAAATTGGCTTCTTTAATTCTTCACCAAATTCAAAATTACAAAAAGCGGCAAAATCCCAACGGTGAAAAAACAACAAAGCAGACTTCTCAGGGTAGGGAAAATCACAACTCCCTGCCCGCCCTCATTTCAATGCTAAACGGAAAGCTTGCTTGCATTCTTTCCTCCTCACCGCACTTCTTCATTCGGAAGTCCCAATTTCAAGTCTTGCCAGTTTCTGTTAAACCTCTGCATTGCTCTCAACTCGACTTACTGGTAGTCGTCTTCTTCAACCCAATAAGGTTTTTGGTTGGCATTTTAGCTTCCTTTTCAGAATATTGTCTCATGGGTATGCTTGCAATTCGTTTTTAATTGGGACTGCTTTTGCTGGTATTGACGTTATGAGCATTATTAGATTGAAAATCCGTGGATTTTTATTGTAGGACATGCAAGTTTACCAGTGACCACGTTTCTTTCTTTTGGATACCCGTCTGGTTATTAGTGTCTGGAAGGGCTTTCTGTATTCGGTGATTTTATTTGTATGCTTTTGTTAATACTTCCTTAAAAATTGTTTTAGAATCAGAGCTTGTGGCCTCTGTACAATAAGATTACCAGGATCTGGAAGGCGTCTATGTGTGTCAAAAAACTATGGGTTACTTGATTTATGCTTTTACATTGTTATTTTCCGCGACTATATCAATTTCAAGAATTGAAGATTGTTTTTCTACATCGGGCGATTTTATTTGTTAACACTGCCTTATGTGATGTTACTGGTGTTAGAATCAGAGTCTATGACCTCTGTACAGTCATATTGCCAGGGTCTGTAATGTTTAGGGGAGAGAGAGAAGGTTACTTCATTTTCTGCTTTTACAATGCTCTTTGTAGTGATTAGATCAGTTTCAAGAGCTGTTTGTTTTTATGTATTGGGTGATTTTATTTGTATGCTTATTGTTAATAATTCCCTGAGTGATTCTATTGGTTTTAGAGCCAGAGATTATGACCTCTGTACAATCAGACTACCAGGGTGTGGAAGGTTGAGAGAGACTCTAGATTACATCGTTTTCTGTTTTTACAATATTCTTTTCAGTGACTATCAGTTTTAAGAACTAAAGATTCTAGCCTTTGAACCATCAAGTTAACAGTTCCTTTTTTCTTGTTTGTTTTGGGTCGTATGAGTTGCATGTTTTTTAATGATCAGATACTCTCTGAATGACGTTAAAGAATATCTATTTCAGACCTGGTTGTCATGCTTGTCCTTGTATGGGCTTTAACGTGCAACAGAGCTATATTTTACAAGCAGATTCTGTGTTGCATCTGTTAGCATGACGGAGGCTATTTCAAGGCCTGGGTGATTAAGTGTCTTTAAGTAACATACAGCAAGTTCTAGTTTGGTGCACTTTGCCAATTTACTTACTGGAATGGCATCTTAAGGTCTTTTGAGTTTAGACAAGTTGTCAATAGGAAACCCAGTAAAATGCTGAAAATAATGATTTTTTGAATAGTAATGAAATTTAGATAAAAGAAGAGAAAATTAGTGAAAACTGATTTTTCAAATACCATTGTCTATGCTCTGTACCTAAGGGGATGATGCCAGGTTGCACTTTTTATTCACCATAGAATACACCTGAACACACCAGATTTTGACAATCTGAACTGCATCTGGGGAAGAGTCTCAAGCTAGTTAACCGACACCTGCTTTGCACAATGGGTATACTCATGTAAATGTATAGAAGTGGTCTAGATGGTCGTTGTGATATTTTGTAGGAGATAGGAGATGATGTGCATATCAAATGCATCTTAGGGTTGCCTCCTGAGAATGTCTTTAGACACAAGTTTAGATGCATGGCAACTGGTTCTGTTGAGCATGAGATCATGTATAGACTCTCGAGTCTCAATTGCTTCATCATATTGCTTGATTAAATTTCAGTTTTGGTCATTAGCTGAAATCCCAGTTGATTCCCCCATGGTTATTCATGCCAGTGTCACAGGAATCAGAGTTAAACTTACTTAAGTGCGAGTTTAACTTGGATTGAGCTAGAAAATATTTTTTCTGGTTCGGCCTGTGTCAAATTTGGGGTCAACTGAGTTTGACTTATTATCAATCAGGAGTCAAACTCTGCTTGTTGAATTCTTCATGAGTTCTTCCCAATCCGAGTCTCTGTACTTGTGTATTTCTTCACATTTATGTTTTTGTACTTGCAAAGTTTTTCCCAACCCTAGTCAAACTCTTGGCTCTTCTGCTTGTTTAGTTTTTCCCTATTCTTTGTCTGGTAACTTTGATTAATGCGCACTCTGGTTATGATTAGACATGCTAAGGGGCTGTGCTTAGCTGAACTAACTGAAATGTTGTGAAGGGGTACCCATTGCTAATCAATGGTAATTTCTCAACAAATGTTTGGAATCTTGGTAGATATTAGGTGAGATTATATAAGGACATGATGGAGACTATATTTAGGCTTAATATGCCCAAACCTTGTAACAAAGGTTGGCATAGCAGTATGAGTCTACTGCGTTTAGTCCAGTAGTTAGGGGGTGACAACTGCCATGTGTTGCTAAATTCTAATGGAAACACCACACATGCACATCAGACATGGCCCCTGATACTGCATATGGCTATTCCTAATAGCAGGAAATTTGATTCTCATAATCTTTCATGTCTTGAACTCACGATTGAGCCTTTTATACATACCTAATAAACTCCTTGAGGTAGGTTAAGGCGTTGTCAGAAGGTTAGTCTGGCTCCTTGCACCATTGAAAAGTTACAGAGCATAAAGATCAATCTTGGAAATACTGGGGAAAATCTCGGCGAGCATAAAGTTGGACCTGAAGAACTTTGAAAAATTCCAAACAATTGGCAATCTGAAAAACTCAGAAATATCGGGAGAAATCTGAGATATTTGCAACAGTATTAAAGATAGCACACAAAGAAACAAGAGTATTAGCATTCTGTCATCACATTCTATTGCCTATGATATTTTCCGTCAAATAATTGAGATTCATTTTCTTTATTATTCACACATTTGCACATCATCTTGAAATGCTTTTCTGTAGCGTCAGTTTCCATAATTGAATTTGCTTATGGTCTTATTCAATATTATATAACAGAAGTTGCAAACTGGAAATATTTTCATCAGACATTTAAAGTATGTAATGATGTTCCCACAATCACATGTGAAGGCTTATTTAGTTAAGCCTGCACTGAAAGGAGGTTTTATTAAAGGTCTAATAAATTATGAGACTTGGAAATTACAAGCAGCAATAATCTCCTCAAAGGAATGAAAGCCAATGATATATCAACAAATGAGAGTGAAAGCAGGGTTACGTGCAGAATGGCTAAACCCTCAACAATTCAGTAATTGTCCTAGATAGGAAGATTGGGAGAGGAGAGGAGAGCAACTGATGTCGCAATGGAGAGAGAAAGTCACTGTGAAGCCACCAATACCAAGCCCACTAATGCCATTAGAAGAATGGCCTAGACTAAGAGGAACCAGCCAGGCTAAGCAAAGTGGTCAGAAGCTCTGTACAACTCTCCTAACATCCTTGGTCCACAAAATCCTAAAATAGGAGAAATATCTAGTGACACACTTGTGTCCCCGAGAATTATGCTGGGTACAGAATGAGGCAACAACCCCTATATATGCCAAGTAATTGTTTTTTTAACTAGTCCGATGAGCTGATGTAGGGCAGCTTGAGTAAGGGGGTACTATCTGACTGATCTGCTACTGTCATGCTGATATATTCAATATTTGCATGATGCTCGACTCATCCACTAGCCAAGATGTGTCAAAAGGAGGATTTGATCAAATTTGTTTTTCTGAAGGAGCAACACATGGCTTACTGTCTAAAAAGCAACTGACTCTTTCAGAGACTTGTATACTATTTACATAGACTTTGCAAATTAAACTATTCTTTAGCATAACACTACAGCTCCAATGGGTACAATGTGTAAACCTGTACACGTGGAACCCTAAAACATCAGTGGCATATTACTGTACACTGTCATGCTTGAGCTTGCTGATTTCAAACAACCAACCTTTGCAGTGAGTAAAAGTGTAAATTGTGGATAGTTCCCAAATTTTCTACAGTCATGATAGTGTGTACTGCCCATATTTATAGATTCTTTCAAAATATAGTATGCATGGGGATAGACAGGCAAATGCAGTATTTGTTCTTTGAGTTATTAGATGTACCATCTTTGCAATTCATAATTTCATGTCCCACTAGTGAGTTTGCTATATTTCTATGTGAACGGTTTTATGTAATTCAATCATTGGTTAAGTTAGAGACATGGTTTCAGGTTGATGTAATTTTCCTTGGAATTACCCAAACTTTCACATATTGAAGTTGCTAATACTCATAGAGACCTTAAGATTGAATAATATGATATAATGGATCAAAGAATACGATTGTCTTTAGGTCTTTTTGCAATGCATGACAAATTAAAGCAAGTGAAGAGAGAATTGATTCCATTTGCACAGGAATCTATTATGATTTCTGTTAAGCAAGTCAGGTAATTTTGATAAAAAAAAACAATTTGACTATATTTTAAGGTACGTTATGATCTGCTTTAAGAAAAAATGTCTCATAATACAGTTGAGAAGCTATTTTAATTTTAATCTGTTTGGCAGAACAGGTTAGAATGAATGGCCCTTGTTCTCTGATTAATTGGGAAATAAACCATAATAACCACAGATAGTTTGATTGATCTAGCACCTCTACTTCAGGATGCCTTTTGTGGGTTTGGAAATGAAATCAATATTATATGTAGAGATCTTATTTTCTGCATCTCTGTGAAACTGGTTGTATTTGTTTGGGTTTTGCATGACGGTCATGCTATTTGACAAACCAAGGTTTAGTTTGTTTTCAATATCTACATGGGATTTTTCTGATTGTGTTTCAAACCTAGATCAGTGATAGAAAGGATGGGAAGAAGGTTTGGGACCCGAGCTACAGTCAAAGCTGAAGAAACAACGAGTCAGACACTGCAAAATTCCTCTCGTGGGGTTAAAGGATCAGAAGGCCACAATAATCCCTCGAGAGAGAGGGAAGATGCTACTGCATGCAGTGGTAACAATCAGAGTATGGTGCAGCGTCGTATATTAAGGTCCCATTATCATGCACTCAAGACTTCGATTGCTGGTAAGGTTTGTCTTGCAGTGGTGATTTTAAGCAAAATATTCTTATGAGGTCTTTTCGTTGAGGTTTAAACTTTATACGAACTGAAAGATGAATATACTGACAAAACCTCATCTAATGCAGAGGAGAGAGAAAATATTTTGAAAGCAGAATCTGGTAAATTTGAGTCTATAATTAGCAAAGTTGAAAGCTTGCACAATCTTGGTAAAATTTCTCTGTTTTCATATAGCTTCTTACCTGATTTTGTAGCTTCTTTTTATATTCATTCCAACAAATTTGATCCTTTACCTGTCAATATATATGCTTGAATTTTGTTGGGCTTTTGCTTTTGTGAATTACCTGACACTAGTTTCTCAGATTTTTGCGATTAGTGCAGTAACCAACATCTCCTGTCTTTAGTTTCACATTTTGTTCTCATTCTTTCCTTGTTCTAAAGAGGCCTTTTGTTTTCAGTGCAAAGACCTCGTGAGCAAGTTGCAGATGCTGAGACACTCTTTGATCTAACATCAACACTCCTTGCTACTGTCAAGAGATCACAGAACAGTGATGGTGCAACTCCAGTTGATTTTATTAGTGCTATCCTAAGAAACTACAGTGACCACAAACATGAAAGCAGGTCTTTGGAGGGAAATGATGATCAAACCCAAATATCATGGAGAAATCTTGGGCTTTTAGCTGCTTCTGTTTTCCATGATGCAGCAGGAACTTGCACAATGTAAGTGGTAATGAGAAATGTCTAGATATGTGCTATTTTGCAGTCACAATGTTTTATTGGTTAACTTACATATTTTGTACAGGCTTGGACCAATGGATAATGAACCCAAGCAAAGGAAAGTTACTGTACAGAGGAAGCGGACTAAGCCTACAGAAAGCACTCGACCTGAAGCAGTAGGCTATTGAAGATCCTTGAGAATTTTTCTAAAAAAATGTGTAATTAAATGGTTTGGTGTAATAATGGATACTGACTGTTAACGTGTTCACCCATATAGGCTGGGCATGCAGTTTTTTTCCCATTGCAATGTACTAATGATCCTTTGTGGTTTTTAGGTGAAAGAGTCCCCAGAAGATGAAAAATCAGAAACTGACAAGAATATGGCAAGCATGTTTCACATTTTACGAAAGCAGAAGCAAGCCAGATTGGAGAATTTGGTTCTAAATAGAAAATCATTTTCACAGACAGTAGAAAACATCTTTGCATTATCATTTCTCGTAAAGGATGGCAGAGTTGAAATAAATGTCGATGAAAATGCCAACCATTTTGTTGGTGGGTGATTTTTCCTGCCCAGTTCCTTGCTACCGCAATTCTTTTTCGTCATTGTTTTTTTATTTCTTCTATATAATAATTGTTGGCCACCTAATAAATTTCTCCTCTTGTCATTAGTCCCGAAAAATGCTCCCACAGCTACAGAAATGTCATCTGGAGAAGCTTCTTACAGTCAGTTTGTTTTTAGGTTTGATTTTAAAGACTGGAAGGTAGGTCAGGGTCACATTTTCTTCTAACATGTTTGTTCTGTGCTTCTTCCCAAGAAACGTTCTTAGCAACTGTTTTTGGGTATTTTGGTTACAGTTGATGATGGAAACTGTTGAAAGTGGTGAGGAGTTGATGCCTCACAGAACCAGTCCACTTATGATTCCTTGTTCTGAGAAGGCTGCAGAGACTCCAATTAGAAAGATTTCAAGAAACAGGGGCAGAGTGGTACTTGCAGCACTTGAGGTGCAGGAGGATGAATGTGGAAGAGATGATAATGGTGGAGGTATTCAAAGACCGGCATTGAAGAAGCGAAATAAGCGCCTCCTTTGAATTGTGATGCCTTTTTGGGTGCTTTTTGCTGGAAACTATCTCTGTTTCTGTCAGTGCACTGAAATTCATACAGTAAAATAATCTTTAATTTAAGCATCTGGTAAATGAGCAATGCTAATTTGTTCTCATAATTAAAGGAGTTACCACTATGATTAAGTGGCTGTGCCAACCTTCGGTCATGTGGTATACCGCTTTAACCTTGGTTCCAAGGCTTGGGCAGAAGATTGCGGCATCATGTAAAAGGAACCTGTTATTATGAGATGGCAAGTCTGACCTGCTAAACCATGAGTTATCTCATTGTGACAGTATGCTGTAATTTTATATTTGAAAAGTATTTTGACATAGCCACAAAGCTGGAAAGTGTTGAAGATTGCGTTTGGTTTTCAATCCTTCTAAGCAAACCTTAAGCAGCACAGCATGCATAGGTTAAGGCCTGTAAACTGCCCGATAAACTAAAGCATGCATTTACATGGTTTAATTTGTTGGCTTGTATATTTTACTAATGGAAAAAGTAATGCTTGAGATTCTTGTGTTTAAAGTAAATTAAGTAAAAAATCTGCGCTTCTGATATCCCACATTCCCACAGTGGCTTTGAAGGTCTGCACTGTCAGTGGCTTTTAACAAACTTTTGGTCATGGTTTAGCCATAGCAGTTCTGGTGACTTGGGGTACTCTTCAATTCACTATCTAATGATAACATTGTATCATATCTATGTTATTAGAAGAGAATCTCTGACACATGTTTCTTCACTGAAATCGGGTTCTGAAAATATACAATGCTCATTGACAAAATTGGTAGTGCTAATTTCTTAGTTGGATTCTTGATGTGTCTAGAATCTATATTGTTGTTGAATTGATTTATGCTACCCAAGCCCAATATGTGTAAGTTGTGAGAATGCTGTTTCAGTATTTGATCTATCAGAATTTTTACCCCGATAGGTATTTTTTTCCGGAGTGGGTTTTGAGAAATACTGTACAATCTTCGTCGTCCATCCCTCCAATGAAAAGACGTCACACAAAGAACAAACTGTCGCATTTGAGATAAGGTTTTCAAGCAGTTGGTTGTTTATTGTGTGTTCCAGAAGTTTCCATCCACTGCAACCGGCAAGAGCTGCAAAGTCAAACATCTGGGCGACAGGTTCCTGCACTTGGGACTGTAACTAGGACTGCATTGCAGGAAGCAGATAGCGTCGGGAGAACTCGAGTTCGAATTCTACATTCAACCATCGTGCTCGTAGGGAGTGGTTTCGAACCCGTGGCGAAACCTCATCCTCCTTGTTGCACTATGTGCAATAGAAGCCGTGCACATGGTTTCGAACTTGTGGCGAAGCATTCTCCCTCCTCCTCGTTGTACAATATTAAATGGATCGTTAATGGTGTCCAAAGGAAGAGATCCCATTTGTATTTCGCTGGAGTCTGTTTCACCTTTGCATGATAACCCTCTAGCTATGAAATGGATGTGATAATAGGCAATATGCTTGCATCAGGATTTATGAACAAAGAACAATGTTGTCATTCTGTTGTCAAATTAATCTTGGAAGCACACGACCAGAGGCATGCTTGTACTGGAAATTGTGATTTGCCCCTTAATGGTCACTCCTCTTTTGAACAAGTAGGAGAGAAGGCATTCGGAGATTCAAAGCAGGCAGTTCCACAGCCTCCTGAATGGGGTAGAGACAGAAGAAAATGGTTTTGGTTCGTTGTTTGTTAGAAATGATAGCTCTATGCAAATCCCAACTGATGCGGTTATCTCAAATGATGACAGCAACAGTCAAGAAAGGGTGGCATATGGTTTGCAAGAAAGTGACAGGAGCTCTCAGACTGAAGCTATACCTTCCCTTGTTGATCAGAGTAATTCATAGATGCCAATAAAGCCTTCTACTTTGGCCACATCAAAAGAGAATACCCAGTGTAAAGATGTAAACACAAAACATCCTGAGCCAGACAGTTGTAAGGCAGGCCCTGCCCATGTTTCACAAGGTATGCTCCAGTTCTACATTCTTTATGGCTCAGTAATGGCTCTACATGGGAAGCCTTTGTTTTGATCATCTTGAATTTCAAGTTCGTTGTTTCCTTTCAGTTGAAACTATTGGTAACAGGTTGAATCTGATTTAGTAGTATCTATGGGCAATCCTACTTGCAAGTAGGATGTTTGTTCAGATATTATGTAAAATCCAGTTTAGAAGTTTACCATTACACATGGTGATCGGAGGGAGATTGAGAGTAGTCAAATATTACTCTGTTTGACCCTAAATTGTGCCTATATTCTCTTGTCGCACAGTCCTTTGAAGAGCGTAGAAGGCCATATTTCGTTTTTTATTTACGGTTCAAATTGTGGAACTTACCCATCCCCGACCTTTCATTTATTGCTTGTGCTCCTGTTTACTAGAGTTTGCTTGGCTTTGAGAATCTTATATGTGAAGCTGTTTTATAACTATATTCAAAGTCAGAGATCTTTACCTGATCCATAATCTAACTGGCATATTGCTGATGTATTAAATGGAATACTCACACGATAAACTTGTTTTAGTGCTCCAAATTATCCACATGCATTTTTTATTATTATATAATTTCAACATTCTTGCAAAGTGAGAGTAAAGAGCTAGGACATAGACTTCGGATTATAGAGTTTTGAAATGAAGCATACCAAGGTAGAGAATAGGTAGGGATCCAAGCTTATTAGAAGACCGCAGGTCATTGAGTGTGCTGTCAACAGTTCCAATAAAGGTAACTTCAAAATAAAGTCTATAAACATAGAAAATAGGTAGGGATCCAATATTTTCAGGTTGGCTTTGAGGTTTGGACGGTGGAGAGTTCATTTTTCTCTGTCAAAACAACTTTGTGTGGTGGGAATAAACTAAGTTTACCACTTTTAGGTTGTTTTGTTGTTTTAAGAATTTTTTTTTCGGTTAGAGATAACCCTTCTATGAGAAATTTCCTGAAGACAAGCAGGTCGCGAGGCATGTGTTGCTAGGGGTTCACTCAATGTTATCGGAACCGAACCAGCGAAGCCTAAAATGTGAATCGGATTGGAACCGACAAAAAAGAGGATAAAAAACCGGTTGACTAAAAAATACATAAAATATTCATATTTTGTAAAAAACATATATATTCATGTGCATACATATGAATCCAAACCATTAATACAGAAATAAGCAAAGTTTCTCATATATATAGCAAATATGGGTGTAAATATCCAAAATAGCACCTAGTGCAATACATCTCAGAGGTTCTGAACCGAAGTACATTAACAAAGAGGCTCCAAAGTACATCAGTAAAGTTTTAGTTTCTAGGTTTTAAAAAAAAATTGAGTTTCGTGAGTCCCCAGTCCAGACCAGCTGGTTCGGCCGGTTCTGGCCGGTTCCGTACCCGGTTTGGAAAAAAATCCGGTTTTATGATTTTTTTTTGTTGACCGGACTGGCTAACCCTGTAAACCGGTCAGACCGGCCGGTTTTGCCGGTTTCAGTCCGGTTCCGATAACACTGGGTTCACTTGTCTTTGTAAAAGTATTGTCTTTGTAAAAGTAGTGTCTTGGAATTTAATAAAGATCACTGCAACATAAAAACTACAAATATAGAGAATAGGCAGGGATCCAATATTTTTAGGCTGCCTTTGATGTTTGAACTGTGGAGTGTTCATTTTTCTCTATGTCAAAGTAGTGTCTTGGAATTTAATAAAGATCACTGCAACATAAAACCTACAAATATAGAGAATAGGCAGGGATCCAATATTTTTAGGCTGCCTTTGTTGCTTGAACCGTGGAGTGTTCATTTTTCTCTGTCAAAGCGACTTTGTGTGGTGTGATTAAACTAAGTTCACCACTTTTAGGTTTTGTATTTTCAAGAAAAACAATTCCGATAAACATACCCTTCTATGAGAAGTTTCTTGAATTCTAACAGAAGCAAAGTAAATTTTATAATTTGGGGTGCACCAGAAGTAGAATAGCCTTTTGGTCAATCTTGACTAAAGCTGGAGTGCCCAAAGGTTGGCTATGGTTGAACTGAAGGGCTTTGAATCGACACAATCAAGGGCATATAGACTTGGCATTTTAGATATATAAGTGAAACAAGTTCATTTTTGATGTCATTCGTTGGACATTCATAAAATTATCTTATCTTATAGCTATGTAACCCATGTATATGTATATACTTTTTAACTTCATGGTATGTAAAGCTTTTGTTGGGATATTAAGACCAATGAATTTGGGATGATCCAGAAATGAAAGAACCATACGATTTTTTTCTAACAGCCGCTTTAGATATTGTACTAGATTTAAAATAGGTAAAAGTAAATGTAATTTCCTTATTATAGCCAACAGGTGCTGGTTGAATGGTGAGGATGATAGCTTGTTATAACTTATACTATACACTAGTTTTACAAAGTATGTGCAGACTCCCTACCTTTAACAGAATAGTTACCCTTGTGACAGACCACGATATCTTGTCGCAAAGTAAGTTTTAACCGTTTTATGGCGCTTCATGGGAAGCTGGTAGGTACTGTATTTAATTATAAAAGAACAATGGCTTCCCATAGTAGGCTCTCAAATGTAACATTGAAAATGCCAGTAAACTTGAATTTTCAGAGAGGATGGAATTCCGAAAATGGTTGGGTCATGAGTTAATTAATTGAACTCCGAGAGACAACAGTTGGTGGATCCCAAATTAATGGTTGGATAGGCTGAATGGTATAACCTTAATCTTAGCTTACAAGCATTTAGCACCAATATCACTGTAATATTCCAACTGATATTCTACCTTTATATTGACAGATAACCGATGATTGTAATATCCCTTTATATGTTTCAGGTGTGTATGATAAAATAATTTGATTTGCATGCAAAACAAGTTACGTGCCCAAAAACCCTAAATATGACAAATATGGAGATGAAATAAGAAATAGGCTTCAGTAAGATTATAGTAACATATCAATATTTATAGCTGTGATGGTCCTTCAGTATACAATAGACTAGCATCTCTAACTCCAAAAACGTGTTGTTGGGTTCAGGTGATTCACCCATGCAATGAAAAAACGTTCCCTCTTGGATGATGATCTTCTTGTAACTGCTTCAATACTTGATGGATGGAGTTAAGACTTTCTAGATATGGTAGTATGGCTCCCCCGATGACTTTGGTGGATGCATGCAGAACTTTGGAAGCCTTTTTGGACATTAGCAAATTGGTTCTTGGAATAGTGGGATGCCCTCTTCCACACGTGTTTGCTTGTAACTTCTTCAATGGGGCAAGAGATAATCTAATAATTTCCAGGTGTAATGATACGATCCTTCCTAAGAGAATGGAAGAGACAAGCAGAAGGAATGAGGTCTTCTTGAAGCAAGGCGAATTGTTCCCAATGTTTTCAGCTATTTCCGTGCAGTAAAACATGACCCCTGTAATATTGTCTTTCTTTGTATGCTATATCTCTGTAGAAGAATGAATGTTGTGAAGAGCCAATGATATATCTTAGTGATCTATCTAGAAGTGATTAGGGATGATAGATTTCACTGTCGAAAACACATGTTAGTTGATGGCTCATGCCCTCAACCCCAACTTGCTGATGTGGTTACTGTTGCTGTTGCTCTCGAAACAAATCTTCAAAATGAATAATGATAACAGCTCCTTTTTTAGTTCGAATTATCTTCTTATATAGCTTTTAGGGTTTGCATGACTTTACTTTTGTATGCATGCAAACCTAATTGCTCATTGACACATGCAATATGAAATAAGGTTTGCATGCTTTGCATGCTTGTTGATATCTGCTCCAATGGCCTTCTGTAATCTATTGATGATCTAATAACATTGAAGTGGTGTTCTTTTATGCTCCTAGTAATATTAGTCCTCAGTTATTCCCTTTCCTTTACTGCCCGCTTGAACCTATGGGAATAAAATAGGTTAACGAGTGTCTATGGGTGATTTAATTAAAAGATGGCATTACAGTCTTCCCTACTCGAAATTGCTTGTCCTCAAGCAATCTCTGACCAATATATCTAACATTTGTCCTTGTCTCTCTTTGTCCATTTTTATCAACCAGTTTATTCCACTGTTGGGTGGCTCTTCTTTTTCTTCGAATTTATGGTTCTTCTTACCCATGCTATGTATTCCCTCCCTATCTCTTCTTGGGTACCTTTGAGGATTGAACATCCTAGATTTGGCTCCTCGTCTGAATTCCCTAGTACGCATCATACTTTTGTTTGGAGGTATACTCGGAAACCCCTTCTCATACCACTGGTCCTTCCTTGAAGTCTTATGTGTTGGAGTTGGCCATTTTCTCGTGCAATTCTTGTCCTCATGCCTGAATATGGTGGTCATTCGCTTTGCTGTGGCTGACCCTGAAGCTTCATTGGGCATCCCCCTTAGGACTACCCTTTTCCCATATGGTGCCAAGAACTCCATCTCTAATGTTTGGTAATTTGTTGAATATTTCTCAATTGAGTACAACCATTGTACTCTCAAAACAATGCTTGTGTATGGTACATCTACCACATAGAAGTTGTCGACCAATGTATAGTTCCCAAGTTGCACCTGTAACTAAGGTATCCTTTGTGTGTGTTTCATCATGTGATTGCCAACCATGACAACAGTAAAGCCCTCAAAGTCGTCGGTGGGAAATCTTTTCCTCTCTACCCAAGAGGCATCTATAAAGTTGTGGGTTGCCCCACCATCAATCAAAGTAATGGCACACTGTCCCTGGATACTGCCTTGATCCTAATAATATGGAAGGTGTGGACTCCTATGAGGGCAGCAATAGCTGCTCTTTGTGGCAATTGTTTCAACTCTGTACTATGCAGTTCTCTATCTTGTTTTTACTCCAATTCATCTTTCTCACTGCTATCTGAAAGTACTTTGATGAGGTGTACCTTCCCTTTACCCATACATCTGTGGCCGAGTACCTAAGGTTCTTTGCAATTGAGACACAAGTTTTTTCTTCTCAAATCTCATTGTGTGTCCACGTTCAACCATTCCTTTTGTGGAACAGTCTTTTCCTTGTTTTCCGATTGGTTGGTAGGTTTTTGTGGAGGCTTGTTTTTGGGCACATAATCTTGCAAGTCTTGAGTTCTACTGATGGCATCTTGTAAATTGGATGGTTTGTAGGCTTTCATCCACCCACATAAAGGCTCCATCAAATCTTCTGTAAATAACATAACCAATTTGCTCTTGGATACATCCGTTACAATAGTTGCCACTTTTTGAAACTCTGATATGAAAGCCTCGGCACTGCCAACTTGCTTGAGCTGTGCTAGCTCTCTGAAATGTATCTTTGGGTCCCTCTTATCAAACCGCTCCATGAACCTCTGTGTAAAATCACGGTATGAAGTGATGGTTTTGTGACCCGGTGTCACTAATCCATGGTACCACCACTCATGAGCCTCATCATCCAAATGTAAGGTAGCTAATTTAATCGCATCCGTCTTTGTCATAGGGTTTAGTTGGAAATAAGTATCCAACTTCTGGACCCATATTCTCGTCGAACAACTGCGAGATCCATCAAAATTAGGAATGGTCAACTAGCCTACGGTCTTCTGTAATTCATAGTTTTGAGTAAACCCTTTGTTAAAATTCTTTGTCTGATTCTTGCTTTTCATATTGCAAAAGTCTGAGAATGACATAGCTGAATGGAACTCATCTCCCAAATCCCTGTATTCCTGTAGATAAGCCCCAAATGGTTCACTAGGTTTAGTTGGTATGATGGGCCAGCATGGAGAAGGAGAAAGGTTAACTTAGGTTTATTAATTATTATGTTTATCTATGTAACTAAGCAAGCTCCTTATTATATAAGAGGACTCTCTCTAATAAATAAACTCTTCTTTTGTTTTTGCCGAAAACGACTGTCTTTGATTTTTTGCGTTTCCTTTTTTTGCTTAGTTTTTTGGTTTTTAGGGTTTAGCTTGAAGTAGCTAGAGCGCCTCATCCATGGCAGCCTCTGGTCTTCCAATCCATCCATGATCGCCCCCCACATAGAGAGCTAGCCTTCCCCATAGGCTTTCTCTCTCACTGGAGGTTTCTCCATCTTGCCAGAACGTGTTGAGCAAGTTGGAGCACGCCAGATTGATGCTGTGCTCCTGCTGAAATCTCTCCAGCTTCATGGGGCAAATGATCATAGCTCCTCCATCATCACGCTACACTGTCAATGCCCCCCATCTAGGGCACGCGTAGCTACACCTCCTACGCACTCCCTTTCACCTCTGCGCATCTCCTGGAGCTGCGCACTTGTCTTCAGCTAGAACATTGCTGGTTTAGCCTGCGATTCATTTATCACACCCTAAAAATGATGTGTGGGGCAGATCAAAATGGTATCAGAGCCTCAAGATCTTGACTATGGGCTCGAACACTTTTTTTTTTGGTTTTTTATAAATATTCTAGATTTCACTCGCCTTCAGGTTGATATGTTAATGCAAGTGGATACATCGATCTCATAGCCCCAAGGGCGCACAGATCTCCACTACAATAGAGAGGAGGTTCACAAATCTCTCCCTCTAGACCGCAGCTCCTTTGCTCCATTTCAGTTTTACCACCTATGTTGGATTTGCTCTTCAGTTGGCCTTCAGTTGGACTCACCATGCCTCCTTGAAGAGATCCCTTGGCAGTAGACTCGGATTCCAACACTTCAAATCCAGTCTAAGATCTTGCTTTTGTACTCAATGAGTTGCTGAGGATGCAACAACAGACCAATCCAGACCCATTTCGATTGGACACTAGAATACAACTCCCTAAGTTTGCTGGGCAAACCAATGGAGAAGCTGTTGATTCATGGATCCGTAGCCTCTCCACCTACTTTAACACATGCACATGCCTCACTGAGGAGAGAAAGCTTCAAATTGCCTCCTTACAATTTGAAGGCCTTGCACAAACTTGGTGGGACACTAAGCAAGAAAAGAACACATTCGTGGTGGAACTTGGAACTACTCCAGGAACTTCTTCCTCCACAACCATCAGAAATTGGGCTCAACTTTCTGATGCATTGAGAATTTGCTTCTACCCACGAGGTTATGTACAATCTCTATGGATGAGATGGCATCAAATCAGACAACTCCCTTCACAAAGTATTCAAGGCTACATCGACTTCTTCTGCAAACTGCGCCTACAACTCCACATTCCATATCCGGAGGAGGTACTCATTCTTAAATTTATCGCTGGTTTATTGATGCAGTTCCGTAGAGAGGTAGAGTTGTTCGAAAATCCAACATTAGATAAAGTTTTTCAGAGAGCATTGGCTATCGAAAGGAAGATTGCTCCTAGGGGTCATACTCCTCAATACCGCCCCAACACTCATGCCTCTCCCTCTCAGACAACCAGCTCCAACTCTAGCCTTTCCACCTACTCGGCCTCAAAATCTTGTTAGCAATACAAATACAAGAACACCTTGGTGTTCATTCCATAAGGCTACTTCACACAACTCCTCAGATTGTCGAATCCTCCAAAATCTAAAGACCAACAAAGCCTTACTCATCGAGTTCCTTACTCCTCCACTAGCTGAGGACACTGAAGAAGTCCCTCTGGACAATCCCATCGAAGTGGATCCCTCTTTGATCCTAATGACCCAGGAAGATTCAAACTCCTCAACCCAACCACTTTTCACTCATAATTGCCAAATAAAAAATTCTTTAGCCTTACTAATTATGGACAATGGCAGCCAGAAGAATTTGGTATCTCAAGCCCTAGTCAACCGCCTTAACCTGGTTACTACTTCGCATCCACACCCCTATCAGCTCGGATGGGTTCAGAAGGATGGTCCCCGTCTCCTAGTATCTAAGCGGTGCCTTTTCACCTTTGTAATAGGCCAATTCAAAGACACTATTCTTTGTGATGTTTCCCCTTGGATTGTTCAGATTTACTGTTAGGAATACCCTACCAATCACTAAGAAATGCTATCTATCTAGCCAAAGCTCGCCAATATAAACTTTCAAAAGATGGCCACACCTATATCTTATCAGCAACAACACCAAAAACCCCTTCTACTATAGAGAATACCCCACATGTCCAATTGAATCAGTGTATATCTCTCTATTTGATGCGCCTAGTACCACCAAACAATATCACTCATCTTGTTCCTGAAGCCATGGCTCCCCTACTCAAAGAGTTTGCTGATGTGTTTCAATCTCCTACGTGTAGACACTGAGAGGGGGGGTGAATCAGTGTGCAGCCAATTTTAACCTTTTCACAGTTTATCAGGGTTAGCTACCAATTCATCAATTCATTACTCTATCATAAATATTTCATAAACATCTTTCAGAACATCATTCATAAATAAAAAACAGTTAAACCATCAAGAGCCATAACACAGAAGAACACCACATCATATGAATTTGTAATCTTTTTATATTATTTGGGTCCGGCTACAACCGTTAGGCGAAATCAGCACCTACTGATAAATAGAGCACCTGCTCTTCATCCAGGACCCTGCCTGGTTTTCTTAGACCCTGCTAAGAAGGGGTTGAGGTATCCTAACCTCAGAAGCAAGACTAGCTTGCTTTTACAATAGAATATACTTGTGTCACACAAGAAATCTCTGTCACATCAAAGCTGCTCATCTTCTCTGCCCATCACATCGACTGTTTGTCAATCTGCTCAACACTGCTGCAATACACCTGTTCTTCAGTATTGCCAAGTTATCAAGGTCTGCTCATCTCTGCTGTTGCTGGTCAGCTGCCCATCAATTTCTTGTTCACTGCCTCACAGCTGTTCATTTAAACCTCTGCTGCTTATCCTCTTCACTGCCTCATTGTTGCTCATTAAACTCTGCTTATTATTTGTATCGCATAGTCAATCCTGTTGTCCAATGTCACTGTCTACTGTCCTCTTTTCTAGCTGCTCTTATCAGCTGTCAAATTGTCTGCTGTACCAAGATATCAGCTGCCTCTTTCACAAGGATTTTGCATCAAAATCTTTACACTTCACAAGGTCTTTACTTCTATTCTCCAATGAGGTCTTCTTTAGCTGGACAAAAATTGTGCTCTCCAAGCCTGGAAAAATTCTCCATTAGATCTGCAAAATTCTGCTCCAAATATGTGTCATTATTGCCTAAATACTACTTGCAATTCAAAGATCCCTTCAAAACACACATGCAAGTCCCGAAACCATGAACTTGCAAACAAACACAATTCCAAGTTACAATTAAGACTGTTGAATTGGAAAATCTGCTATAAGTAAGATGATGATCAGCAATCTTCTTCCTGTCCAGGAAACTTGCAAGTTTCAAAGCTAGAATTTTCTTCACAATGCCAGCAATGACCTACAATAATCTCTGCATAGTCTTTACAATCACTCCTAAGACTTTTCTGGAAGCCCAATATTGTCAATTGGCAACCAAACTATTAGTGAACACTTTCTGCAACACTTTGCAATAATGTCTTCAAGCTTCACTACAGACACAATCATATTAATTCTGCAGCATTATCAATTAAATTCTGCAACTGTCAATGTAATACTGCACCGCCTTACGCATAGCCAATATACATACCTTTATATCTGGGTTGTGTGTGTCACTGTATTCTTCACCTTATGCATACCATTGTATGTGCACAATCATTGGATAAGAAGAACCTGTCAGCTATCTTCTGCTTTAAAACTGTGCATACAGTTCATACTTGTTTTGGTTAAGGAGATGTCCTTCATAGCAAATATGAAGCATGGTTCAAGAATATATAGGCTCTTGAAATCTTCACAAGTTTAGCTGTACATATTTCACACAAACCTTCACAGGATATGCATTGAAATCAGAAATCTGTACCAAATTCTTCATAAGTTTTACACCCACATCTTTACAGTTTACAGCATCAAATTTTCACAAGGGTTTGCACAAATTCCTTCACAAGATCTACAACATGAATTCTCCACAAATTTTGCTTCTTCACAAAGTTTGAATCATCATCTCCTTACAAGTCTTTAGTGCCAAAATCAGAACTTTGGCTGTGCCCTTGAGTAACTCAAGGTTAGAGTTGAGAGTCTTTCATCAGGACAGACCTTTCATTCTAAAAAGAATCAAAAAAAATTTGCTGCTGAAAAATCAGAGCTGTATTGACCATTGTTTTACTGCTGAAAATATCCCAGAATTAGTCTTTAATACCCTGAAAAAGTGTAGGAATTCTCCAGAACAATCATGTTCTCATGCTGCTGTCATGAACAATATGGAACAGGACTGGACAAAAATTAAAAGTAAATGCTGCCCATTCTTATCGCTGGAAGCCAGAGATATCATGCCCGAGAAAAAAAAAAATTTAGCCTTACAACTCAAATGTGAGCAGCAGCAAGAAGTTCAACCTAGGGCTGTTCAAACTCATAAATTCTCACCAAGAACTCAGATTGTTCATGCACCTTGAGCTGGACATGAATGGACTGAATGTTTGCAAGAAGATTTCAACATCGAGCTAGGGCTGTAAATTTTACTGTGCATACCTTCATCATTATCTTCATTTGCCTTTTAACACTCCACTTGTTCATTCATGAACTGTGCAGACTTCATTATGATAAACATTTAGAGATCTTCAGATCTGGGTTTGCCAGGCAGTTCAATAAGATGACAGCTCAGCCTAGCAGCTTCAGCAAAAGTCACGGCTCACTCTGGCAGCTTCAATAATGATCAAAACAGGCTCAAGACAGCCATGGCAATGACCACGTGTGAGAGAAAGCACAAACCCTTAGGCAGCAAAACTTGAAAAATCTCAGACCTTTAAGAGCTGCTGTAGCAGCCTGAAGACAAAGATTACTGTAGAAAATGACCAGCCCTAAATCTCTGCTGCTCCACAGAAGATTTCCACACAAAACAAGCTGCCTCCAAAAAAAATTTCCACTGCTCCTGCGGCTGCCTCAGAGATGGCCGAAATTTCCATATAAAAAATGAAGAGTTGCGTGGGGTATTTATACTAGTTTATCCTCCATAATTTTAGGGCCGACATACATATTTAATTTATTTTTAATGGGGC
>LPNX011221872.1:388988-550858 GCA_001517045.1 Pseudotsuga menziesii
CACTATGGGCCTCCTCCCCTCCAGGCACATAGACCATTCAATCCATCTCATCCCCGGATCTTCCTTACCTAACACCCCCACTTACTGGTTGGCCCCCACAAAAATGGAGGAAATGGAAAAACAATTGACAGAACTCATTAACTCCGGTCATCTCCAACCCTCTTCTTCTCCTTGTGCTTCTGCCGCATTTGTTATTACCAAACGAGATACCCTAGACATGCGCCTTGTCACTGATTACTAGGCCCTCAATAAAGCTACTGTAAAAAACCATTACCCTCTACCCTGGATTGAGGAGTTACTCGACACCCTCCAAGGAGCAAAATGGTTCACCAAACTAGATCTGGTAGCTGGTTACCATCAGGTTTGAATGAACCCAGATGATGTATGGAAGACAACATTTAAGACCAAATTTGGTCTTTATGAATGGGAAGTCATGCCCTTCGGCCTCACCAAAGCTCCAGCAACATTTATGAGGCTCATCAATGAAATTTTCAGACCACATTTGGGTCACATGGTGGTCATCTACTTAGATGACATTCTCATCTTCAATCGGACATGGGATGCACACATGCAACATGTCCGACAAATTCTCCAAATCCTCTGAGACAACAAGTTGCAGGTCAAAGAAAAGAAGTCGTATTTCGGTCAGAGTACAGTTCCCTATCTAGGATTTGTGGTCAATTCAAAAGATATTCAACCGAATCCAGCCCGTATCCAAGCATTGAAGCAATGGCCACTCCCTTCTTTGGCCAGTGAGCTCAAAATCTTTCTGGGTGGTATAAATTTCTATCGTAAGTTCATTCTGCACTTTTCTCAGATTGCTCGTCCTTTACATCATCTTTCTAATAGTTTTTCAACATTTAATTGGACTAATGAAGCCACTAGTCATTTTACTCAGCTCAAGGAAGCCCTATGCTCATCACCGGTTTTACATCTACCGGATCTCTCTCAACCTTTTGAGTTTGAGTCCGCGATGCCTCACAATATGCTATTGGGGCCGTGCTTAAACACGGAGGCCACCCCATTGCTTATCACTCCGAAACTCTTTCCTAGGCCAAGATGAACTATAGCACCTATGACAAAGAGTTTTATAGCCTAGTTCAAGCCCTCAAGCAATGGAGACATTATTTTCTAGGTAAAGAAACCATCTTGCATATAGATCACCATCCTTTGATTTTCATCAATTCTTAGTCAAAGATTTAGGAACAAAGGCACCTTAAATGGGCCTCCTACATTCAACCGTTTCACTTGGTCATCAGATATAAGAAAGGCACTTCAAATAAGATGGCTGATTTGCTCAGTCGTCCACCTACTACAGTCCTCTCCATTCTAGAGGTGCATTGTACCAACTATGACACATGAAAGGACCAATATGCTACGGACCCGGACTTTCAAAAGATTTGGATAGCCTTGCATAGACCCACATAGATCAATCAGACCCCCTTCTTGGACTACACTATCCGGGATGGTTGGCTTTATAAATTCAATTTGCTATGTGTTCCACACTCACAAGAACGCCTCTTGCTCATCAGGGAGGCACATGCTTAAGCTTATGGTGGCCACTTCGGTACCACAAAGACCATCCAATTTGCAATGCCATTTCCATTGGCCTTCCATGCAGCCCCAAGTTGAGGAATTTATCCGAGCTTGTGCATTATGCTCCCAATCCAAGCCATCCAACCGGAAACATGGCTTATATCAGCCACTGCCTCTTCCTTCATGACCTTGGGAGTCAATCTCCATGGAATTTCTCAGTGGACTCCCAACCACCCAAAAGAAACATGATGCAATCTGGGTAGTGGTATGTCGTTTCAGCAAAATGACACTTTTTACTCCATGCACAAAAACTACTACAGTAGCACAAACAACAGAGTTATGCTTCTGGCATGTCTGGCCACATTTTGGCCTACCAAGCACTATCATATCAGACAGAGATTCTCGCTTTCTAAGCACATTTTGGAAGACAATCTGGGTGCTACTAGGGTGCCAACTCAAGTTTTCTACAGCATTCCATCCTCAAACGGATGGCCAAACATAAGTGGTGAACAAGGTCTTGGTCCATGCTCTCAGAACTCACTTTGGGCGCAGCAAACAATGGGACAATTATTTGCACATCCTCCAGCATAGCTACAACAAGGACACACATTCCTCTACCGGGTTTTCTCCTCTTGAAGTCTGCTTGGGCTTCCAACCAACATCTCCAGCAGAGCTCCCACTCACTTTAGCTCCTCAAGGTACTGTGCACCAACAACAGGAACAAATCTCCGCCCAAAGGTTTCTACAACAAATTGCACAACGCAACACTGCAGTCACAACAACACTCAAAGCAGCTCAAGATCATGCCAAGCAACGCCATGACAAACAAAGGACGCTCTTGACCTTTCAATCGGGAGATAAAGTCTGGTTACACTTGGATAAAAAATACTTCAAAGGCCAACATCACAAGCTCTTGCCAATAAGATATGGCCCTTATACCATCCTTGACAAAATTGGAGAAAATGCTTACAGATTGGATCTTCCACCACAACTGGGAATCCACAATGTCATTAATTTCAATCATTTGAAGTTGTTTGAGCCTCCCCTACTGGAGGAACCAGTCATCATTACTCATCTAGTCGACAACATTCCAGACTTCCAACTCCCCTTGGCCAAAGACACTCTCTTGGACACCCGAATCCATTCTACAAGGAACTGGGTATACACTTCTTATCTGGTGGCTCGTCAAGGAAAAATCCCAGCTTAGGAAAAATGGATCACAGCTGAAGTCTTGCACATCATGTTTCCTCACCTTCTCATGGAAGCCGGGACGCTTCTAGATCTAAACAGGGAGGAATTGGGCTAGCGTGGAGAAGAAGGAGAAAGGTTAACTTAGGTTTATTAATTATTATGTTTATTTATGTAATTAAGCAAGCTCCTCTTTATGTAAGAGGACTCTCTCTAATAAAGAAACTCTTCTTTTGTTTTTGCTGAAAACGACTGTCCCTGATTTTCTGTGTTTCCTTTTTTTGCTTAGTTTTCTGGTTTTTAGGGTTTAGCTTGAAGCAGCCTAAGCGCCTCATCCATGGCAACCTCTGGTCTTCCAATCCATCCATTATCGGCCCCCCACACAAAGAGCTAGCCTTCCCCATAGGATTTCTCTCACTGGAGGTTTCTCCATCTTGCCGGAACGTGCTGGGCAAGTAGGAGCACGCCATACTGATGTTGCGCTCCTGCTAAACATGCTCCAGCTTCATGGGGCAAATGAGCATAGCTCCTCCATCATGACGTTGCATTGTTTGCGGCCCCCATCCAGGGCACACGTAGCTACACCTATTGTGCACTCCCTTTCACCTCTGCGCATCTCCTAGAGCTGCGCACTTGTCTTCAGCTGGAACACTGTTGGTTCAACCTATGATTCATTTATCACACCCTAAAAATTATTTGTGCGGCAAATCATATGACTGGTCCTATGATGGAATTTTCCAGAAAGTGAGGCATGGTAGGTCTGGAAGGTTTATTGTATATGTGAGGAGTGTTTTGCATATGATTGAACACATGTTTCCTGCTTTGTCATAGGGTTTAGTTGGAAATAAGTATCCAATTTCTGGACCCATATTCTTGCCGAACAACCACGAGATCCATCAAAATTAGGAATAGTCAACCTGCCTACAATCTTTTGTAATTCATATTTCTGAGTAAACCCTCTGTTAAAATTCCTTGGTCGGTTCCTGCTTTTCATATTACAGAAGTTTGAGAATGACATAACTGAATGGAACTCATCTCCCAAATCCTTGTATTCCTGTAGATAAGCCCCAAATGGTTCACTAGGTTCGGTTGGTATCACTGGTCCTGTGATGGTATTTTCCAGAAAGTGAGGCATGGTAGGTCTAGAAGGTTTATTGTATATGTGAGGAATGTTCTGCATTTGACTGTACACATGTTTCCCGCTATTACTGGTGGATCCTCTATTTCTCGATGAAATTGGTAGACCATTTTGACCTTGCTCTGGCTTAATAACCAACCTGTTTATAGCATGTAACATCTCTTTATCTCCCTTAGCTAAGTCATTTAAGGCGCTACCTAAGATCTGGACTACCATTCTGTCTTCATCTTCCCCTGTTTCTTTTCTTCTATCAAAGTGTATCCTTGTTGGGTCCATGTCTGAATCTCTTCAAATTTTAGATCCTTTGTGTACCTGCCCTTCCTTCTTCTATAAGTCACAAAAGTAGTTTCTTCTGGATTCATTTACTGTTCATGTTCAAGCCCACAACCGACGAGGAACATGCTTTGATACCACTGTAATATCTCAACTGATATTCTACCTTTATACTGACAATTAATGATGATTGTTTGCCGGTTTATATGTTTTAGGTGTGTATGATAAAATAAGTTGATTTGCATGCAAAACATGTTACGTGCCCAAAAACCCTAAATATGACAAATATGGAGATAAAATATGAAATAGGCTTCAGTAAGATTATAGTATCATACCAATATTTATAGCTGTGATGGTTTTCGGTATACAATAGACATGCATGCCATGCAACAACTCTAACTCCAAAAATGTGTTGCGAGTTCATGTGATTCGCTCATGTAAGAAAAACGTCCCCTCTTGGATGATGGTCTGCTTGTAACTGCTTCAATACTTGACAGATGGAGTTAAGACTTTCCAGATAAGGTAATATGGCTCTCTCGATGACTTTGGTGGATGCATGCAGAACTTTGGAAGCCTTCTTGCACACTAGCGAATTGGTTCTTTGGAATAGCGGGATGCCCTCTTTCCCACACGTGTTTGCTTGTAACTTCTTTCATGGTGCAAGAGATGATTTGATAATTTCCAGGTATAATGATACAGTCCTTCCAAAGAGAATGGAAGAGACATGCAGAATGAATGAGGTCTTTTTGAAGCAAGGCGAATTGTTCCCAGTGTTTCCAGCTATTTCTCAGCAGTAAAATGTGACCCGTGTAATATTGTCCTTCTCTGTATGTTAGATCTTTGCAGAAGAATGAATGCTGTGAAGAGCTAATGATAGATCTGAGTGATCTATCTGGAAGTGGTTAGGGCAGATAGATTTCAATGCCAAAAACACATGTTAGTTGATGGATGACACCCTCAACCCCAACTTGCTGCTGCTGCTCTCGAAACCAATCTCCCAAATGAATAATGATAATAGCTCATTTTTTGGTTCGACTTATTTTCTTATATAGCTTTTAGGGTTTGCATGACTTTACTTTTGCATGCATGCAAACCTAATTGCTCATTGACGCATGCAATATGAAATAAGGCCCGCATGCTCCGCATGCTTGTTGATATTTGCTCCAATGGCCTTCTGTAATCTATTGATGATCTAATAACACTGAAGTGTTGTTTCTTTATGCTTCTAGTGATATTAGTCCTTGGTTATTTCCTTTTAATTAATACTTGCTTGAACCTATGGGAATAAAATAGATTAACTGGTGTCTCTGGTGATTTAATTAAAAGAGGACATTACAATCACACTATTGAATGCTTAAAATAGCCAAGCAGAATCATTGAAATCTGAAGAATAACCATTTCCTAGTATATTTGCACTGTGCAGATTGGAACTGGACATTTTATCTTTTATACATGTTTTGGATTTCTACTTAAAATTCATTATTCATTCAGTTACATAAATTATTAAAAATATTGTAGTACATGGGCATGTAACTAGATCAACCGTCATATATATACATTGCATGAAATGAGATCATTCAGCATTTCGAGAAAGTTTAGTGTCAATTTCAATAAGCTTTACATAATGTTTACACAATTACCAGTACACGTATAATGAACTCCATGGAGATCATCAATTACATACAGGGGATACAATTTATATGAAGCCATTTTTAATCAAATGAAATCCACCAACCAAAGTTGTATGTCGGAGGAATTGGCATGAAAGATGACACCAACTTTGTGAACATTTGTTGGTAGCTTAAATAAAGCTTGTTAGATTGAGTGAATGTAGGTATGTGTTAGAACATTTAAATGGATACTTAATTGTGACAATTTAAAAAATATTAATTTTTATTTAAATAATAAAAAACAAAACTATTAATATACATCGGCATAAATCATGTGCATTACATAAAACATTTTGTTTAAATCTTGAAAATCAAATAAAACAATGAATTCAATAATATAAATCTAAATTATTCATTGTGATCCTAATGGATCAATACATTTATACATTCATAGTCCTAAAAGAAGTCCACAAATGATCAAATTAGATGTATGGGTCTAGACAAGTACAAAAAGCGAAAATGGTAATTAATACAAAGCAAACAAATTCATCTAAACCCTATATTGGGCAATTTTCAAAACCTATTAGACAAGAATTTATCTGGCAATGCATCAAAACTAGAATTTGTTTTTCTTCAAAATCATAGAAAATGATTCCAGATTTACACTTGTGAGGCTTGGAATTTACATGACCTGTTACTTATCAACAAATGATTTTCATACCAGTTGAAATTTGTTCTTGCAACCAAGAGACTTTGGTGTTGCTCTATCATTGTTGTTAGGATCGCGAGGTTGAATCCCATCTTGAGATTTTTAGCCATTGAATTATTTCATGGATTGTTGTTACATAGACAAAGGTCATGGAGGCTAGAATTGTCATAGATGTTTTTCACTCTTATCAAAATAACAAAGAAGATAAAATCTTCCAATTATTTTATTGAAAGTGATGAAAATCAATAGGAAGAATGGAACTTGCTTCATGAACTCAGGTGACGGGTGGGAACTACCCTCAGAACCTTATGAATTTATTAGCTACTAGTTTTTAACCATAAAGTGGGTTTTTAACTAAATTCATCGTCCTTGGATCCAACCAACGAGCGCCTCGTCTTCGACCTAACAATTTTCTCGCCCTTCCAATACGAATCCCCCTCGGGCATCATTGTATGAGCGGCCTTCGATGGCGTGTTTCTCCTTAAGTCTCTGCCATCCTTATCTCGATTGCAGATTCGATGCATTCAACGAGCAATGAGTAAAGTCAACTGTTGACTCTGTTTCTTGCCCGTTAAATATTGGATGAAAAAAATCTACAATGAAGATAAAGTGAAGCCTGAAGTCTCCGAATAGGATTGGGCAAACAAATGTGTGCATGGCAACCCATCAAATGAGCCTGTCTTTGTCACTGTGTCATTCAGTTTGCAAATACTATACACACATGAAGCATACGAGGACTTAATTCGATCATGGAATCGTCCAAGCTGGGATCATGACCGGAAGTGGCAGTGGCGTGAGTAGAGATGACGATCATCCTCAATACCTGAAGGTTGGGAAATAGGTATCCCACAGTCGGTCGGGATATTGACAGACATCCTCAATATTTGAAGGTTGGGAAATGGGTATCATGTAGTCGACGAAGGAATGCTGGTAATGGATGCGCCACTACACTGGCCAAAGCATCGTGGAAATGGAGTGTCTCACATTGTTTTAATGGTAAGCTGATATTGCAATTTAACGACATTTGATATGATTCAGAGCATTCTCGAAAATCAATGCAAACATGCCTAGGTAATGCTTTCAATTTTTGCCTAATCGTTATTGCATACTCCTTTAAGGCCACCCTAGTTTCATTAATGCGCTTTCACTTTCATTAACTATCTTAAATTGATTAAATGAATTGTTTTATTTATTTATTCTTAATTATATATATTATTTTATTTTTTAATGATGGAACATTGCTTGGGAAACCCTTAGGTATATATATATATATAAATGCGTTTTTTTGGAGTGCTTTTTGAAAAACACTGTTCATTTTGGTCGTCCCTTCGACCAATGAATTATTGCCTCATGTCTTCCTCATGGGCTCCACATGTCCATTGGTTTTTGCTGTGCCCCATGGTTTCTTCTCCTCCTCCATGTTAAAGTTAGTGCAGTTGTGAGATCCATTCTTAGGGAGGATGCTACCCTAGTCAGTTAACTAGGGCAGAGTAAGAACCTAGAAGGTACCTTACGACCCCCTATGGTCTCATGGGTTTCTTGGTTTGGGACCAAGCAGGTTGATGTCATGGAAAAGTCTCTAACATATGGTTAGGTCCCCTATATGTATCTAGGGTATTTTGGTCTGGGACCAAACAATTTCTTAGACACGATGTCTAAGCAGATTCTGCAGATGGAGACAATGATTTCCTGGTTTGGGACTAGGTAGATTCTTGTTATGGGACCAAGCAGTTCTTGCAGGAGCACTCCTGATCAGTTAACCATGTGAATCTTGGTTAAGTAGACCAAGATGATGATGTGTGATTTCCTCTCTCCTAATCGGTTATTACTCGGTTGTTTCTGAAGGGACTAGCTACCCCTTTATGATGTCACTAGCACCTAACCCTTAGGAGTAGCATTGAGGACCAAAGGATCACATCATCTAGTTTGGATCTTCCCCTTATTCAGCAACGATAAAAATTGTATGAAACAATGTACCTTGAGAGAGAGAGAAAAAATATTAAATTCCTTGATCCTGTTGGTCCTATAGGTAAAAGGAGTTGTTTGTTCGCCTTTATGGTACACCTTGATCTTGTGGGTATGAGGGTTGTCTTACCTTCTTATTATGACCCCCTTTGGTTGAATTATGGTCCTTTATCTTACTTGGTCCTAGCACTCTTATTGTGTGTACCTTTGGTATGATGACTTTTACTTTATGGTTTTTATTTTTTGGAACATTGGTATACTATCCTAAGTCAAATTTTATTTTATGGTCTTATTTTATAAGACAGCTGGACCATTTTATTTTATGGTATTATTTTATAATACCATTAAGACCTTTGGTACCTATTCTAAGTCAACCTAATTGTATTTTATGTTTGATTGGTTAACACCCTAAAAGCTAATACCAAAGCAAGTGTTATCCTTTAATGTGATTATCCAATAAGATGTATCTCATTTACCTGGGATTGACATCAAGGATTGTTTTACTGCTGCTAACCGCGACCCCTTCTGCCAGCGTGATCGTGTCTCTCCTCCTCTAGCATGACTGTGTTCTCCACTCAGCGTGACCGTGTGCCTCTTCCTCCTTTAGCGTGATTGTGTACCTAGCGTGACTGTTTCTCTCTTACTAGCGTGACTGTTTGTCTCTTGTTAGCATGACTGTTTATCTCTTGCTAGCGTGGCCATTCTCTCTTGCCATCGTGTCTGTGTTCTCTTGCAGCGTGACCGTGTCTGTCCTTGCTAGCGTGATTGTGTCAATGCTCATTGTGACTGTGTGTCCATGCTTAGCATGACTGCGCGCCCATGCTCAGCGTCACTGTGTGTCCATGCTCAACGTGACTATGTCTCTTTCTTACTAGCATGACTGTGTGTCCATGCTCAACATGACTATGTGTCTATGTCCAATAGCGTGACTATGTGTCTCTTGTGCAATGTGACTATGTGTCGTTAGCATGACTATGTCTCTTTCTTGCCAGCACCACTGTGTGTCCATGCTCAACATGACTATGTGTCTATGTCCAATAGCGTGACCGTGTCTCTTGTGCAATGTGACTATGTGTCTTTAGCATGACTGTGTGTCTGCCTAGCAGCGTGACTGTGTCTTCAGTATGACTATGTGTCTCTGCCCAACGTGACTGTGTGTCTCTTGTGCATTGTGACTGTGTGTCTGCAACGTGACTTAGTCTCTTTGTTGGTGTGTTGCTAAAGCCTGAGTAATTGATTGCAATTTCTCTTCCTATTGACTAAGAATATGATGTATGTATCCTTACTGTTTTAAGCCTCTTAAGCTCTCTCTCAAGGCACATCATTTGTTCATCTAGGTGACAAGATCAAAACCTAAAGGTATATGAATATAAGGATGATTCAAAATAATTCTAGATTAGTATTGTTATGGTTCTTTACTGCTGTTATCTTCAGTACATTATTTTTTATAATATTGTTACTGTACATGGAATTTGGTAAATCATCTCAAGGACCAACTTTAACGTAGTGACCAGTGGAGTGTTAAAGCTGAAAGAGATGAAAATTATGTTTGATTTGATTTTAGTTTAAATTTATTGAAGCAATATTATTCTGAATCTAGCCTTGTTTATGTTTATGCATTAAAGTATACTTTTATGTTAAAACCTAACCTAACCCTAAAATTTAACATTCCAATGGTCTTTGCACGGAGTGCGTCTTGCTAGTCTTTGCTCTAGCTCACATTAAGCCCATGTGTAGCTGGAATTTATTGGTTTAATCTTGTCCATGTTTTCCTGAACGCATCCATCATATCTTGGTCTCGATACCCTGCATTCCTTTCTTTCCACGTCTTTCCCTGTTGCTGCAGTAAATGCATTTAGGCTTTAGTTCGTTGAGGTAACTGGTGCAAAAGTGTGCCAATTTAGGCTTCCTTCAAGATGTATACTTGATGCTTCGATTTCACTTCATTGCAGTCACAAAATTTCTTCCTCAAGACTTTCACTGGTCTGCTTGCAAGTATGTGCAAACAACTATAACCATTCCCTTTGCAGATATGTGCAGTGCCAACCCTTGTGAAGCTGCAGTGCTTGGAATTTTTTAATTGGAGGAGGTTTTAAGATTTTTCCAATCATGTTAGGGTTCTCTTGTAGCTCGAGCTAACCAAGGTATCCTAAGATCCCCCAAGCTCGACCTCACCTGGAAACTGACGGAATGGAGGGTATAGAATCGATGAAGTTGAATTTGGTGTTGGGCCTCTTAGGAAATAAACTGAGACATCGTGGGTACAGGGATGTATGCTGCTGAAAAATGAAGATAAACTGTGGCATCATGGGCATAGGGATGTGTGACACTGAACAGTGAAGACCGTATAGGGGTTGGCGCAAGTTACAAAGCTTAAAATCCTAAATGTTTTTGGGTGCTCTAAGTTAGAAGAGATGCCAAGTATGGAGACATGTGTTAAACTGAACTGCATATGGGGTTTGGTGCAGGCGATAAAGCTCAGAGAGATAGATGTTTCTAGGTGCTTTGAGCTGCCATGTATGAAAACATTGACATCTTTAAAGAGATTATGGGTGGAGGGATGTGTGAAACTGCAGAGCATACAAGGCTTTGAGCAGGGGGGAAATCTTAGATTCCTAGATGGTTTTGGCCCCTTCTCCGAGTTAGAAGAGCTGCCGAGTATGGAAACATTGGTATATTCGGAGGGTTTGTAAGCGAAGGGATGTGTGAAGGTGTAGAGCATACGGTGTTGGTAGGCGGTTCAATTGCGCAAGGCGCAATAAAGAGGAGATCGACAAGTGGCAAGATGGACTGCGCAAGAGAAAGTTACCGACAAGTATGGTTGGTTTGGTCGCAAGTAGTTAGGATTTTGGTACTAAGTCGTCAGGAAGTCGGCTTATGTGGAAAATGTTGTAAAGGCACATGCCTATAAATAGAGTTAGTAGAGTCAATAGATAACGAAGGGGAATATAGATCGGTCGATAGCTAGTTTGAGTTTGTTGATTTGCAGATTGATCTCTTGCATCTGTAATGTGAGGTTTCTGGTCTGAGGCTTTCAACCAAGGGATGTATTTTGGTTCTTGAAGTTAATATAAGGAGGATGTTGATGAAGGAAACTTTGTCTTTGTTTTAATCTACAATGATGTTTCTTATGTTTGAATGATGCACAATTTTTCTACGTCTGTTGGATTGGCTTATATTGATGATTTTTTTAAATCGATCTGAATCATGTTAATGTGGTAATTATTTTTAATGTGAATGAAGATAAGTATATTTGATGCATGGTATACATAACAACCCATAGATGTCTGAGAAAACTATGTGACAGAAGAGAAGTAGTGCGCAAGTCCTCTTCCTTCTGCGGAAACATGGTTCTTGCAGCTCTCCCTTAGACATCTCGGGTGAGACATCACCTACATCGCAGGTGTTGCTGGGTAGGGTAAAACCTATCCAAGCCGGTGTTTAGGGATATTGGGTTCATAGATGTCGACAATTCAGAGTGAACCCTTGTCGACATAAGCATATGTCAACAATGGTTCCGTTGTTGGGACCATAGTGCGAAGAAGAAAATGATATGTTGTTGCCTCCGACGAAGCCAGAGATCCAGGACTAGTTTGATCAGAAGGCCCAAGAATTTGCAGCAATAGAAAACCAGAACTCCAAATTGTCAATAGAAGAGTGGTTGGGGAGATATATCTACTCCGATATTCATGATTTTTTTTCTCGCTAAGTTCCAATTATTCTCTACGAGTGGTTGATGCAACTCACATCCCAAAAGAGGAACTTTCAGGGAGGAGAACCTAATCAGTGGACCCCTGAACTAATCTAACTAATGAAAAGGGTAAACAACAAAGATTCAAGGGTTGTAGAAGTGTGGATCGACAACATTTTAGAAGGCTATACCACCAAGTTTGTTGTCAACATAGTTAAGTCTTATAGTGACGCAAAGAGAGAATTCTTCTAGGGACCAAGGGGGATATTCCTATTGTCGTTACAACTGTGGATTAATATTCTCAGCTGTGAAAAAGGAATATTGAATATGAACTCCGAAGAGTAAATATCTGGTGTGCGGAGCTTGCAGGTACCGCAACGAAGAGGGTTGGATGGAATGATATGGGGTAGATGGATGGGAGTTACGATAAGACTGTGAGGGAAACCGAGGAAGAGTGTGGTCTCTTATGAAGTGGGGTGAGGTTCCGGCAGGAGAAGAGGCAGAGGACTGAGGAGAGTCCTGGTGCGACTGGAACAAGAAACTGTGAGAGGAGACCACAAGGGACCAAGCGACCCTACAGTGACAGAGGAAACGACTAGGCTACGCCCGAGTCCGAGGAAGGACCAACCGAAAGCAACAACGTACCTACACCTCCATGCACTACACCAAATTCAGGAGGAAGAAACACACGATCATCACAGGACTGTCCTGCGTGTCATCACAGTACTAATAGTAGTGGATATGCAAATACCAGAAGAATACCTAGAATAGTGGGTGATGGAGTAAAGTTACCCTTTTGCAGTTGGAAAACCTTACTATTCAGCTGGAGGATATCAAGAAAGGAAAATAAGTCCGCGAAGAAGTCTGGTGCACTCGATGTCGCACAGAAGGGCATCACAAGGATCAATGACCAGATTTTCATGACTACTTGCAGGTTGGTGCTATGGATCCACTAAGTCAAGGTGGAATGTCGTGCCGTCTGATTTATCAAACTAGATGACATTGTTTAGAGGAATGTGTGTACCTTCAGAAGGTCGTATCGAAGCCCACAAATCCCTTTTGCAACTTTTGTCGATTGGTTGGCCATGAAGAAAAAGACTGCAGAGCATATGAATTGCTCCAGGAGAGAATTATGGATACGTATTTTATGAAAGGAGAAGAACACTGACCGACAGAAAGACCACAACTACAGCAACAACTACAGTTCGCACCACAAGCATTCACTCAGCTGCAACAACAATTTGCACAACAACAATTATAGTACAACCAGATGTGGTTCAATCAATAGCAGCTGTAGTATACTCAGCTGTAGTCCACTCAACTGTAGCCTAATTAGCCACAGTATCATCCACAAGGAGTATTCTGAGGAGGATTTTGTGGAGGTCACAATGTAGGATTTGGGCGCAGAGGTGTTGCAGGAAGAGGTCATGGACCAGTAAAATGTTATAATTTCGGAGTCTTGGTACATTACCAACGAGACTATCCGAATCTACAGTCTCAATGTATCTATTGCAGTGCTGCAAACCACACCATTGAAGACTGTCCACAATTGACCGCGAATTGGCAAGCCAAGCACCAACCACAACCACAACTGAACCAGAATGCAAACCAGAACTAAAATCAAAACCAGAGACCAACTATTGGAAAGATATAGGTGGAACCCAGAACTCAATGAACTGATGTTGGAGTGATAACTCGAGGAGGAGAAATGACGAGAGATGACGTACCACTACCAAACATCCGACTGGCAGCTTGAAAGAAGGTACAATTTGATGTCGATGTGGAGAAGGAAACTTTCTTCGACACAAGAGATATACTGAACTAAAACATTGGTAAGTCGCCTCTCTATGAGATGCCGCCAACATTTGATTCAACAGTTGTGTCAGGATCATCACGAAAGGTTAGTACATTGCAAAATTTTCTAGAGGGCTGTCTGTTGTTAGCCAAAGATCCTAGTGCATTAGCAAAAATAGCGAGCTTGTTGTATCGACTGGAGAGAGGCTGCCAAGACCACAATGCGAATTCTTTGCGCAAGAAGAAAACATGGATGGAAATGAGGATGAATTCCCAGATCGAGGATTATGATGTCGGCTCTGTCATCTTTGATCTAGGATCAGATGTAAACATCTTGATGAAGCATACCTGGGAAATGATGGGGAAACCACAGTTGGTTTGGTATCCTGTACAATTGCGACTAGCAAATCAAGCCAAGGCGTCCCCAATTGGTAGAGTACCCCACTTACTTGTTGAGGTCAAGGGAATAAAGACGTATGCAGATTTCAACGTCATTGATATAGTTGATGACAATAGCTAGTATCTCGCGTTGTTGGGGATTTGCTGGGAAAACGATAATCTGGCGGTTGTCAAATTCTAGAAGAGAGTAATGACTTTCAAGAATTGTGACATGCAAGTCATTGTCCCATTAGATCCTAGTGAAATCCGGATATACGTTGAACCAATGAAAGATGAAGTTGTGGGAGGATGGAATAATTCCTACAACATCTATGAAGACTACATCCATCCCACTGCAGATGAAGAGATAGAATTGCGAAGTTCTAGCTCTACATCATCGGACTCTGACGATGCACTAGAGAACTAACAAAATCAGTTGCATGAAGTGTCGATCAGGAAATGTGGGCGAGTCACCCAATCATTGCGCTGGGTCGCAACCGATGTTGTTGAACTCTCAACATATGAAGTAATACCTAACTTGGCTTGGTTTATTGACGAGTTCGAGGACAAAGTATCAGAACCTCAGTGACTGTTGGCACTGGATGAGGCACTGAAGGCTACTCCAAAAAGATAGTGGGAAACACATAATATTTCAATATGAAACTGGCAAATATGTTGCAGACTAATGGAAGCTCGATTCGGAGAAGCGAGGCAGTATCTAGGAAAGAAATATGACGGAAGGAATAATCCCAATGATCATTTTGTTGCATGCCAAAATGCATGGGAATTGAATCCGAAAGAGGAATGGGTACATGAATTTGTTGATACGTTGGATGAAATACCAAGGCAATGGTATGTCTCAGCAGAGATGTGAAGATAGATCATGACCTGGGAAGATTTAACAATCGACTTCACTCATACTTTCAGTTTTGCAAGTACGGATCCAGCTATACATAACACACTACAACACATCTGCAACATCGTGTTGGAGATCGTTCCCGTGAAATTACCAATGGGATCACAGGAGATACCATCTACACAGTTGATGATAGAATGCTACAATGTGACGGGTGAGCCAGACGACGAGGATGATTCATGAAATACAAACAATGCAGAATCAGAAGGCAGTTGGGATATCGCAACACTAGCAACACCGACCGCTAAAGTCCAACAACCACTCAAGACATGAAAGGTTAATATCGGGATGACAGAGGACCCAAAGTTTGCCAATGTAGGAGATTATTGGGATGAGGAAACTACGGTGAAGAGAACCGATCTACTACATGAGTTCTAGGATTTGTTTTTAACAAAGTTCGTAGAGATGAAAGGGATTTCAGGTGAGCTAGGAGAAATTAGAATTCCTCTAAAACTGGACACGAAACCAGTGAAGCAACTTCCTTATCGATTGAATCCACGATACAAGGAACTCGTAAAGAATGACCTCAACAGGATGATGGTGCTGGCATCATCAATCCTGTGGAAGAGTTGAAATGGATCATTCCAATGGTAGTCCAAGATAAGAAGACATGATAAATCTGGATCTGCATCGACCTCCCGAAGTTAAATGATGCATGTATTCATGATCTGTTCCTAATGCCATTAACAGACGAATTGTTGGAAGGAGTCAGAGGAAAAGAGGTGTATTCATTTATATATGGCTTTTCAGGTTACCACCAGATCAAAATTGTGAAGGAAGATTAACACAAGATCACTTTTGTAACAGAGTGGGGTTGTTTTCAATACATAGTGATGCCATTTGTTCTCAAGAATGCCCTTGCAATCTTCTCAAGGATAGTTGTCGTTGCATTTAAGGACTTCATTCATAAATGATTGGCAGTCTACATGGATGATTGGCCTGTATATGGTCTGATAAAACACCACATTGCGAACCTTCGACTGATGTTGGAAAGATGTCGATATCACCATATTTTTCCAAATATGAAGAAGTGTACATTTTGTGCTCAGTTTGGGATTTTGTTAGGACATATCGTATGCAAAGAAGGTATGTTGGTCGATCCTGCTAAGATCATGATAATTGTCGACCTTCCAACACCAACAACAGTAAAGAAGATAAGGGAAAAGTTGTGCCACACAGGATATTACCGCAAGTTTATTAGGGGCTACGCGGCGATTACAACACCAATGGAGAAACTATTGAAGAAAGATGCAAAGTTTGAATGGAAAGATGGATGCTAGAAAAGTATTGACATTCTCAAATAGAAGATGGTCAAAGCACCAATACTAATATTCCTGGATTGGACAAAGGAGTTTCATGTCCATGTTAACGCTTCATCAATCACATTAGGAGTAATTTTGGTGCAGCCAGGGGAAGGAGCGATTGATCGCCCAATTGCTTTTGTAAGTCGAAAGGTGTCCACTGCGGAGAATAACTACACAATGACGGAAAGAGAAGGCTTGGCGATGGTATACACCCTGCAAAAATTCTACCACTATCTATTGGGAGGACATTCAAAATGTTTATAGATCATTCAACGCTAAAGTACTTGGTGAATAAGCCTGTCTTGGGGGGGGGGGTTTGTCGATTGTTGCTACTTTCCAGGAGTTTGATTTTGAGATCATTGTGAAACCTGGGCGATTGAATGCAGGACCTGATAATTTATCAAGGATCGAGATAGGCGAAGAACCAAGCAACATTGAGGATGGCCTACCTGATGCGCAATTGGTTAAGATCAGGATGGTAGATGACCATTACAAGAAAATTATCCAATTTTGACGACATGAAATACACCGGAGGATTTCAACACCAGTCATAAGAAGCAACTGGTCATAAAAGCTGTGGATTTTTAGCTAATCGCAAGACAATTGTAAAAGATGGGATCGAATGAGATTTTGCATCGATATGTTCTACCGCATGAGTAGGAGAGAAAAATGGTCGAGGTGCATGCTGGAATCGCAGGAGGACATTATGGAGGATGTGCAACCACTAGAAATATACTCTGAGCTGGTTTATGGTGGCCGAAAATGCATAATCATGCTGCAGATTATGCTAAAATCTACGTTGTCTGCCAAAGAACAGGGAAGCCATCATGACGAGATGAGATGTCATTAGTACCCCAGGTGACACTACAGCCATTTGATAAATGGGCATTGGATTTTGTGGGACCCCTCAATCCTCTAGGAAAATGAATGGGTGCGCGATACATCATCACGCCGATAGACTATTTGACACGATGGGTGGAAGCAACACCAATGATAGATTGTACAACTGCGATAACAACCAGGTTGCTCTTCGACAATGTAGTTACTCGGTTTGACTGTCCCAAGATACTGATGAGCAACCAAGGGAGCCACTTTATAAGTCGTACGATTAGCGCAATGATATAGGAATTTCAAATTGAACATAAAAAGAGCACTCCATACCACCCATAGGTGAATGGAACAGTCGAAGCACTTAACAAGGTGTTGGAACATTCTTTAGCCAACGTATGCAACGCTAATCCAGATGATCGAGATTTGAAAATCCCTATGATACTATGGGCTTATAGAACAACATGCAAGTGGTTGACAGGACATACGCCATTCAAGGTTGTCTATGGCCAAGAAATGGTAATGCCGATGGAATATATTGTTCCCAGCCTGCGCATAGCGGCAACGACATGCATACGCGATAAAAGAGCAGTTTAAGAAAGGTTACCCATTTGCTACAGCTTAAGGAAGATCGATTCGTCGTCGGATTCCATTTGCAAGTGGAAAAGGATCGACCAAATTATCCACAGATAAGAACCAAGTCGATTAGGAGTTCCACCAGGGAAGCCGAGGCAGAGGCTGTCCCATTGAAAATGAGAGGAGAATATTCCACATTGAGAAAAGGGTCAAATGTGGCTGACATTCTAGGTTACCGACCACCACGAAGGCCATACACGCACCTGCTGCGCGGATTTGGAAGAACCAGAAATACAATATCAAGACACCAACCATACCAAAGGGGGTGCCAGTTACAATGAATATTGTGCCGCACATACAGAAGCTCCAGTATAGTGACATTGACATTCAGGATCATCCAGAATGTACTAAGCAACTCTATGCACCTCAACTGCATGGCGTTGGAGGATTGGTCGCGCAAGAACCAGCAGAATGGGAACGAGGACTGCAGAGGTTAGGATTATTAGCTATCACTGATATGCCACACTTTGGGTGATCAACATAAGTAAATGCATGTGTAAAACAACTATTGGCATGCTTCCACGGGGGTTTTCTGTGGTTGGACACCAAAATACCCATCACAATTGACCTCATTTCGCAAATCACTGGATTGCCTAAGGCAGACGCCGATCCCTCACTGTACTTTCAAGGGAAAAATAATAAAAAACAATTGTTTGCGAAGCTCAATAAGAAATATGACATGGTATAGGAAAAACATGCATATGTCATCAAAACTATCAATGACAAAGTGGTTCGGGTTCCATCAAAGCCATTGACGGGAAAAATTGCATGCAAAAAAAACCTAATAAATGTACCTCAGGAGTAATTGCATGCCCAGAGCAATGCGGCGAGGGTGTTCAAATGACTTGGGCACTGTTCCTATTGAATTAATTGATGGAAGATGCCGCATTGGCATAGGAGGGGAAACACCCATTCATGTATTCCTGGTTTTTAATCTTGATTGCATTAATGGGTTGGATGGAACCCAAATACTACCAAGGGATGGAAGTCGACGCAGTGAACACTTGCAGGGGAGTGAGGTATCAAAACCTTTTGGAAATCGCTAACAAATCAAGGAAAATCAACTACAATGTTCAATTCTACCTATACTTGGACGGGCTCCAGGACGCCGTAGTCATTAGAGGAAATTTGGGGTCTAAAATAGGCCTTATAAGAAAACATGCCAAAATAAGTTTTTGTGAGTTGGAATTCAAGAACCAATAGAATTTCAATAAAATAAGTCAACCATAATGGTTGAATTGACATATTTGTCATTAAAAAAAACTACTTTTTTTGTTCGTATTTTCGACATATCCCATTGTGTTTTTACTCAAATTTTGATCGGGAGAGCTCGTTGGATGCAGAATTTGATTCCGCATCCAACGAGTACCCGCACTGCATACTTTTGACGGACCCTGCTACCCCAAAAACAAGAAATACCTGAAAAAATGTGATGATGACATCATCATCACGTTTTTTCAGGTATTTCTTGTTCTTTGGGTAGCGGGGTCCATCAAAAGTATGCAGTATGGGTACTCGTTGGATGCGAAATCAAATTCCGCATCCAATGAGCTCTCTCAATCGAAATTTGAGTAAAAACACAGGGAGATATGTCGAAAATACGAACACAAAAAGTAGTTTTTTTCTTTCTTCCTCCAAAATTAATCAATATTATTTTATTATTTTCCTTAGGAGGCCCATTTTAGACCCCAAAATTCCTCTAATGGAAGGTTTCACGACTTACGGAAGTAGCTACGACCAAGTACAAAAGAATAATAAGATTTGTGATAGGTCCACATGCCATTCACATAAGGTGAGGTGTGATGAGGAGTGTCAGTGGCTCACAACATAGTTTAAGCTTACAAACAAAGAGCTCTATGCCATCATGGAGGAATGGCCATTAACATGGAAGATACCAGTCAACATTGAGTAGCTTTCTGACACAGAAGTGGGAGTGCCACCAAGCATCGCAGAGGAGGAAGCATATGTACTAGATTCTGATGAGGATCCCTAGGAAGAGACGTTAGCAACTCCGACAAACTCGGAGTCGGAAAGGAATCAAGAAGAAGGAAAAAGCAAGCGCAGGTTTGAGCAAGGCGAAGGAAGCAACACAAAGAAACTGTCGGATGATCAAGTGAGTCGGATATTGGCCACAATCAATACCGCAACCAGTGAGAGTCAGGCACAAGTCAAGCAACATGAGGCATAATACTTTCATCAGGTAAAGGGATTGCTACAGTCTTTGAGGAACGTTGTACTAGAAAGCAGGGTACCGCAGACAGATTCATTGTAGAGGGTAGCTAAAGAAACCATCGACCAAACAATGCGAATAATTTCCATTCCGCCAAAAGCACTGTCAACAGTTGATGAAGCACTTGACACCACATTGTGGAAATTTTATTTGATCACTCTTGATATCAACGAATTTCCCATGCACATAGTAACTATACTACAAAAGGTGACAAGCCATGAGATCCAAGATCCTGAGGGGATAGTACAGGACCATTTGGTTAAATCACGCGATCAGATAGTGCAGGATGAAGTTGAGATGGTGTGAATGAAGATAGAAAATGAAGCAATTGCAGTTGAAAAGACAAAGGCATTTGACGACCGACAATGACTGGAGTGGGAAATCTCTGGCACATATATTACTATAGAGATGTTCGCTGAAGCGAAAGTACTGCGACTAGGACAGATAGTCACCAACTTAAAGAAGGAAAATGAGGAGCTACAAGTGTGCGCTATACTAAGTACACATCTAGAACTGATAACAGAGCACAGGAGTAGAATCGAGGAAGCAATGACATAGATCGAGGAGCTAGAGAAAGTAGCTAGCTCCATTGCAGAAGTGATGACAGAATTTTGGACAAGAGTTGTCCAAGATGAGCAACTACAATAGTCAGGGACGCAACTTAGTGAAGCCGAAGAACAACTGATGACATTGCACTGATCACTTAAAAAAATGGCCGCGTTTACGTAGATGTCCAAGGTTGTATAACTAAGAACATTACAACAAGGAGTGAACAAAGCAAGGGAAAGACACTAGTGGAGGACGACGTACCTGGACCAATTCCAAGAGGACACATAACAACTAGCACTTAAATCCATGGAAGGTCTTATGTACTTAATCCAAGCTTATATGATGATGTCATTTTGGTATATTAACCCTTACATGTTATATACATTAGCATACTTGCATAATTGGTGTCTAATGACATATGTGCTTCATTGTAATATCATGTGTTTGAAGCAAGGTTTTAAAAATTGGAAACGGGAGTTGAACCGGTTGAGGGTCAACTCGGACCGAAACCCCCACAAATCCCTAATACTCCCTCTTTTTAGGCTAAAGGAAAATTTTCTTCTTATTTGTTCTAATAATCTTATTTGGATTTCCATGAGTGTTCATTATCTTTCTTGTGCTTAATTTTATAGTTTTAAGGTAATGACTATGAGAGGCTCATTTCAGTTCCAATTTTGTGTGAATATTGATTCCCAAATATGCAATAGCAATATACTCACATATATAAGGGATTTATATGTCTCTAAAAATATTGGTCGTTTCTCTACTTTGATGCTTGGTGCGTTAAGCTGCTATTCTTTATAAAGTGTTGTTTGTTTGCCACACAAATAATTTGTTATAGCTCTAGTAACTTGGATGAGAAAGACAACGGTATCAAATTTCAGTGCAATGATAGTTTCTCTAACATACAATTGATGCGTGAAATTTAGGATCCTTATTTGAATCTATCTAATATTCCTAATTGGAACTATTATTTTCATGTTTAAACTGTTTTTTGTTTGACATCTTCCTAGAAAATGCTTGTGTGAAGTCTGTATGAGTAAGGAATTGCCTTTTCAGTTGAAGATATTTGATATTCATAACTCTAACAAAAGATAGAAATTGTGTAGGGATTTTAATTTCTATGGCATTGGAGCCCTTAATCACATGGACATTTAGTTAGTTACTGTTTATTTTTGTCATCAATATTTTTCTAATCTTGAGTTTAAAATTTTACTAACAAAAACAAAGAGTGGTATGATATCTTCATAATGCAGTTTTAAATTCCGTGGTTCAAATATTCATTGGAATTGACATGTTTGCAATTATTAATATAAGTGATGTAAATGAACCCACAATTATTTTACTGTCATGTTCTTTCTTTTAGCCATCTTAGTAGAGCATTTGATGAATTTATATTTTCGATATATATTGTCCAAGACTAGATGGTATGCAATAATGTATCATATGACATTTATTCTTGGAGCATATCATACATTCTAAACCTCTCCTTTGTCATCAATAATCTTAATTACAGTTTTAATATGGGCAGAATAAGAATTTAGTTCATCGTCTCATTGCATCGAATGATTGACGCAATGCAATAATGAAGTACAAAAGGCTTTCACATGGATTTTGTTATTTCACATTTATCCATAGCTATGAAAATGTGTGGTGTATTAAATCAAGTGATATTTCATGTATTTTGAGTTGGTGTTTTATAAGTGATTATGTTGTATTATGTATTGATAATATATGTTTTCTTATGATAGGTCACTAGGGAGCCATTCATTCAACAGAAGGATGATACTGCAGAAGTTATGAAGTCAAGGATCGAAGCATTTCATAGACAAACAAAGCTTGTATGTCATGATCTTAGCCTTATTGTTTCTTTGTCCAATAATTTATGCTTGAAACTTAATGTAGAAAAACAACTAGATGAAAAAGCATTTCGTTTGTTTCTTTGACTTCTAGCTGTAATTTTCTCTAATTGTAGTTGATGCTCCCCAGAACTATTTCAATTATACAAATAGGACATTTCATTCATCTGCCACTGGTCTTTGACAAAAAATATATACAAGTAAACCTCACAAGAATTGTAGATATGTATATCATATATTAAATTCTCCATTAACCTATTTGATGGCCTAGAGGCCTGAATTTTATAGAGTCAAGTTTCATTGGACAAATATTTGGAGTTATTTGTTTTTTGCTACTTATGTTATTTATTCCTCTAGATCCAACATTTTTTTCCCTCTAGGGATTACACTTAAGGTTTATTTTTAACTAACCCATTTGTCCGCTTTGGCACTATCTATAGCACTTGTATCTAATAAGTCAGGAGTTATGTTTGAAGTTTAAACCCCATTTCTCACCAGCTCAAAATAAAAAAAAAAAATAGAAAAAAGAATTGAAAAGTGCCATTTATCACTACTATACACGAACCATCCTATTGTCACTTAAGGAACTTTGGCCATTTAGTGCTATCATACTTGAGACTTGAGAGGTCTCACCTTTTGTGATTTCCTTACTTTTTAGATATGCCATTTTTCAAAATTACTTATAACAAATGTTAATAAGAGGTAAGCTATTTATAATAGTTGTGAGTATATATTTTATTCTTTACTTAGTTAAACATCATAGTTACTAGAGTTTATGTGACTTCTATATATGGTATGTTCTACTTTGGCATGTTCTTTATTATGAATGTATACAAAGTAGACGAGCAATACCATAATGGAATAGTTGGAGTTATGGTACCATGATGTATATTCATTTTCAATCCTAAGTTTTGTCATTTTCTTTGCATTTTTAGATACAAGCATTCGTGTTGATATGCAGACTGGTAATTTCATAAATGGTTAATTACTATGTGAAAAAATTAATGTTAAGGTTCATATGATTGGTAGAAGCAAATAGCATTAGGAATTTCATTTGAATATAAGAGTGTCAATTGGATTCTCTAGTTTTGTGGTTGGGGTTGTACTTGTATTTGTTTCCTTTCCTAAACCCCATGCCCCTATTGGACCTTTTAATTGTGGGAAAGATGACTTTTTGTTTGCATGCACTAAATCCTATTCCATAGAGATTACTATTCTTTTCCCTGGAATCAGAGGTAGCTTTTGGGTTTTCCTTTGTTCTATAACTGCCACATGGTTAGTTCATGTCAAACTTCTATGATGTCTCTTTTTGGATTTTGTGTTATCCTCTTGTCTACATTTCAAGGACTTTATTGGAATTTCTAGTTGACTTCTAGACTCCACCCATCCCAATGATTTGTGCAATTATCTTGTAAGGTATGCATGCTTGGGTGGCATAATATTCTTCTTTTTAAATGCCAACTTGAGGTCAATTGGATGCATAATTATATGTTTCAGTGTCTAAATGTGAATTTCCTATCATACATCTACATTATCTTGATTACATCATAGGATTTGAAGTGGTTAGCATATATATAAAGAGGTCAAAGCCATATAATTTGAAGTGGTTAGCATATATCCAAATAAGGTCAAAGCCATTCAGACTACTTTCTTATGTCTCTCGAGTCAAAAAAAATGTTGGTATTATTAGTATTTTCTTAGAATTACAAATGATGCAAGCTTGGTGTTAATATTTCCCCTTTCCCAATTCTTAAAGGGTTCTAGATCAATGTAAGAGCGCCTTCTTTACAAGTAGGAGGTTGAAGGTTCGATTCCTTCATGCCCTAATGATATTGCAATATTGATATTTTAAATAAAATATATTTTATTATGATTTATTATGGCTATGAGGGGGGTTCTAAATTGACTTCATATGTCACTACGAGGGGGGTTAAAAACTTCCCTTGTATGTTACAATGAGGGGGGGGGTTCAAAACTCCCCCTGTAAGTTTATATGAGGGGGGTTCATAACCTCCCCAAAAGGTTTGTAAAGAGTTTTAGGGGGGGTTTCTAACCACCTTCGTAGGTACCTACGAGGGGGGTTTATAACCGCCCTGAAGGTTTGTAAAGTTTTAGGGGGGGTTTCGAACTGCCTCCACAAGTCCCTACGATGGGGGTTTATAACCGCCCCCAAAGGTTTGTAAAGAGTTTTAGGGGGGTTTTGAACTGCCTCCATAGGTACCTACGAGGGGGGTTTATAAATGCCTCCAAAGTTTTGTAATAAATACTTTTAAGGGGAGTTTTGAACCGCCCCTGTAGGTACCTACGAGGGGGGTTTATAACTCCCCCCAAAGGTTTGTAAAGAGTTTTGGGGGGGGTTTCAAACCACCTCTGTAGGTACCTATGAGGGGGGTTTATAACCGCTCGCAAAGTTTTGTAATAAATAATTTTAGGGGGGGTTTTGAACCGCTCCCATAGGTACCTACGAAGGGGGTTTGAAACCGCCCTCGTAGATACCTATGAGGGGGGTTTGTAACCGCGCCCAAAGGTTTGTAATACGGACTTTTGGGGGGGTTTTGAACCGCCCCCAAAAGTCACTTTTTTTTGGGAGGGGGGGGGGGGTTAGAGCTGCCCCCAAAAGTCACTTTTAGGGGTGATTTTGATCTCTTCCAGCACCACCCCTAAAATTCAAAACTTTTAGCATCGATTCTATTAGGGGTGGTTTTGTAAAGACCGCCTCCAAAGCCAAAATCACCCTCGAAAGTGACTTTTGGAGGTGAAAGACAACCGCCCCTAAAATTCAAATTTGTTGTAGTGGAACACAAGACAAATACACAAGTAAAATAACCACAAATACATAAAAGATAGGCATTGGACACATTAATTCCCATTAATCAAGTGTATATTTATATAACGAGAATGTCTCTTGGTTTCATCTTCCAAGAGGTCTCTTGGAGTTCTCAATGACCTTTCATTAAACCTAATGGATTATATTCCAACAAATTCCTTATGGACTGATGTCAAAATTGGTCATTCACCATGGTCCTAACATCGTTCATGGTATTTTTGGTCCCTTGGAAAAGAAAATTTGGAAAAATACTATGTAAAAATCACTTGAGGGGGTCAAATATAAAAAAAGGGGATATTCCTAACACATTCCCCCCTATATTAGGAGCTTATATGGCTCTCCCATCATCCAAGGGTGCAAATTAGTACTCTTACCCACCTCATGAGTCATCTCCAAGTCATAACTTGGCTCCCTCTGTCAATTATGGATTTAACTTCTCAATTTGCTTCAATTCTCCAAGAGGTGGCGTATTAGGGCATTAGAGGCTTATTTAAGTGAGCTAAACTCCTAATTTTTCTCAATATATTCAGTGGCGGAACATTTATCCTCATATTCATGCATCTATATGGATTTGGGGTGGATCTCCTAGATCTAATCCAAGAGATGGCACATTGGAGGCCTAGTTAGGCCTAGTTAATTCATTTAACTCCACCATCTTACTCCACTCCTCACATGTGGTGCATTGAAGGAAAAATTAGGCCTATTTAACTCAGTTAAATAAATCATCTTTCTCCATTCCTCACATGTGGCGCATTTGAGGCTTAGTTAAAATCAATTATCTCATCTATTAGCTCTCATTCTCCTCCAAATGGTGCATTAGGGTTTTGGAGACCTAATTAGGGATTTGGTAGACCCTTCCATGTGTCACTATGCCATAAAATAATGCATGAGCTAAAGGGGGTCAATAATTTCCTCTTTTTTAATTTAAAGAGACCTCTCATTTTGTTTTTGGTTTTTATTGAAGTTGTGCCAAATCCTTGTACTTTTGAGATTTGGAATAAAATTTGGTTAGACTTTGGAGGTCATAAGGGTGTGATTCCTTATTTGTGTGGATGAAAATGTTCTACTTATTCATGTGAGTTAACCTTGATGCAATTTATGTATATCCTTTATTTGGTTTCCATAAAGGGTATTATTTCCTAGTAGGATAGATCTAGTATTATTTCTAGATTTTATTGTAAGTTGTAGGAGAAAATGGTTAATGTAGGCATTTTATCAGTTATATATTTGTTTATGTTAACCTCTCTCTTGCAGGATACACCTAGAAGAAACAAGGAGGAATAATTCTATTCTTTTGTGTATCTAAATCGTAATGTAGGTCTCTATCCATCAAGAAGAGGGGTGTTAGCCTAGAAAAAACCACTCATGCTTGGTGCCTCTTGAGGCACTAGTCCCTCAACATTCTACGTAGGATATCCTTATTCATATTTGAAGGATTTCAATTTCCCTATCAACTTGAGCCCTCTCAAAAATTAAATTTCAATTTGTCACTTCTGTTAGATCTACTTTTCTCTTAAAAAATCATATTCTGTTTAAGCAGATCCTTCGAAGTACTAGTTTCTAAGTGTAGAATAAACTAGACACATTGCTAGCATTTAGCACTAGTACTTTGATTTTGTTAGATAGTGGTTTATTTGTAGGATTTTAGTAAATTATCTTGTTCTATTAACATTTTTTTATTTTATTTTAAAATTATCATCCCCGAATAACTGGCCATTTTTAAGGAGAAACTGATGCTACCTCTTCTTGATCTTTACTCTCATTTTCTCTAAACAAAATGCAATTTAGCACTTGTATACCTTTGTGATTTTAGTGTAAGTAATTATAATTTGTTGTGTTTGTATCAGTTTGGGAAATGAGAAAATATCATGATGCATACCCTTAATTCCCATTATATTTGTAGTCCCAAACTTTCCAAATAGCAATCCAGACTTGTCACCATCCAACCCCTAGGGTGCCAACTAAACAAATATTTTACGTAACTACTTTCTTCACTTCCACTTTCTAATTTTTAAGCATGATTATTGTCCATAAGGAAAAACAATAGTAATTTATGAAGGGTTTCATAACCCATTCTAATGCTTAAGATATGGTGGTGTTGTCAAATCCCCCCTACCCCACTCTTCGTGTCATTTTCATGCGTGATTTTTGCGTTTCCATTTTACTTAGCCTAGCATAGTTTTTTTTTTTTAATTTGCTTTAAGTAACTATTAGAAAACATTTGATTTCATTTAGAAAGATATTAATTTCATTCTAATATGTCATGATTCAATAATCCATGCACATTGTAAATCGCTCAATAAATTCCAACTAAATTCAAGCCTAAAATATTGTAATTAATTCCATAATTAATTAAAATCAACCTCCATAAAAGATGAATTTTCGACATCTTATATCTTCCATAGATTTGTCACTTGTGGTAAAAATATACAATGGAGGGGATTCAACTAGTTAGTGACTATGGGGATCTCTTATGCTACACCCTTGATTGGTGTTAGTGTTGGGCATACCCCTGCAACTCTAATATAGTCCCCTTCTCATGTGGAACCATACTTGACAATCCAGACTTGTTTCCACGTACCTAGAGTATATTGGAAACCCCATTTACCTTAACAAATTCAATTGTGATAAATAGTTGATCCCAACAACACGTAGGTTCACAATTCAGCACACCTCGATTTAACAAGCAAAGTCAATCCTCGCCTCCACAAGTTCACAATTTGGGTATGCTTCTAATTTCTAGGAAGTTAGATAGCATTTATTTTATCCCAGTAAAGTAATATTTTAGCGTAGCTTGAGATCTTTTTTTGACTCCATATTGTATCCATTTTTAAATCATTGGTGTATAATTTCATTTATGCAAAAAACTTTGAATCGCTTGTTAAGTTACATTGGTTAGATTGCTTTCCTAGTATAATTTATTAACTCCTAAGTCACATTTTCCAAGGAGACCATCCTAGATTCCATAGGGTCTACCTCCCTTGGATTTTGTTTAGGAGTTGGATTAAACATAAGGATTCGAGTGTTGTGGTGATAATGGACACCTAGCTCATTGAATTACTCCCAAGGCCACTCTTAGTCGGTTGATATTTTTCTCAAGTTCACGTGTAGGTCTAGGCGGAAACATTTTGGCATCTTTTACAGAGACATAATATTTTTATCACCTGGGATTAACAACCTTGTTTTTCATGTCTTTTAATTTGTTTGATGAATCTTTTATATTAGATTTGTAAATTTTCCATCTGGCAACTCGACTAAATTTTTTTGAATTTTCTAACAAGTAATTTACAAAAGAAAAAATCAACTTTTTGAGAGATTATTATTGCATATTTTTTCTTCTCACATGAAACTTCATGAAGGGATAAAACCATGCTCCTCACAAATGTTTAAGATATGTTGTGCAGAGATGAGCACATGTGACACTCTGAAAATATTTTGAATCTCTTTATTGACAGCTCGATTGGAAATGGTTCGGTACAAGGTGTGAATGTAGTGCATTATTATAACTCATTTTCAAAGGGAGGCCAAATATGAAGATTATGGGGCCCTATAAAAGAATTTCCCTTGGATTTACTTTAGAGACATCCCTAGATTCCTAGACAAAGTCTTTGATCTGTTTATAATGTCTGAATTCACTCATGCACATCATGGGTTTAGTGATCCACCTGATGATCACATTACATCCTTCATTAAAATTGTAACTAATTTCAATATATTTCATGAATATGATTCGATGAGGGTATTCTTTTGTGATTTCGAGGATGATGCTCAAGATTAGTTTATGGGATTTGATTCCAAATAAATCTCTTCAATGGAATATTTATTCAAGAAATTTCTCCATGGTCGGTCTCTTGATGAAGACAATTACGAGATTGAGGTGGTGATTAAATATTTCCTTACCCACTTTCCTAAAAGAAACAAAGCACATCTTGATTCAAAAAAGGAAAGCAAGAATGAAAATATAATTGAGGATTCTATGAAACGAAAATAATCCCTTGTAGAATCTCATGAAGAAATTCATGATGAGATCTATGATGAGCATGTTGACACTCCTCCTTGTTCTCCTCATGGTGATGAAGGTTTAGTAATTTTATCATTTTGTAATATTTTTGAAACCAAGCCTTCTAAGGATAATAATTTTGAGCATGAAGAGAATGAGTGCATCCAAAGTTATGATACTATTGATGAATTCTTCTCCATATTTGATAAGTATTTGGATGATGATGATTGGACATACTTGGAAAATCCCATTTTCTATATATATCCAGAAAAGGGAGTATTGCTTTGAGACCTTTGAGAATATTGGTATGGTGAAGGCTATTTTAAACTATTCATATACTCTTTCTCAATCACACATAAGTACCCGTGATATGAACTTGGAGTAGTAGTTCACTAAGAAAATAGATTTGATGCAACCCATGGAGGGTTGGTGTCATCCTTTATCCTCACATGTAGAAGTTTCTCATGATATGGAGTAGCCTAGGTCTTATGTTATTACAGAGATGTTTCATCCAAGAATCCTTATCCTTTTAGATAAGTGTGATGGATTTTTTAGGTTGCATCATGATACAGATTTCTTTGTAAGTCCTACCCAAAGTTGGATGGAAGAAGCTTTGAGGAAGACTTGTCAATATTGGCAAGAAATTGATGATAGTATGCATTCTTATGGTCTCTTGTTCAACCCTTCCATCCTCAATATTACAACAAGTTTACATCTGGTAATAAATGTGTCATTTTTTTTGTTGGTAAAAAAACAAAAGGGGGGAAAATTTAACAATGGAAAAATGTTAAGGTGGATAGATTGGATTTATAATTTTACATAAAAAATTACTTCTTATCATGCTTAGAGTAGGATAAATAAGCTCCTTAGAATGAACATTTACTTTTTGCGTTTAATTACAACATTTCTTTCCAGTTATTAGAAATCATATTTTTTATTTGTCAATTAGTTTCATTTTCTAATAATGCATCTAGTATTTCATTTGGATTTATGTTATAAAAACATATATGCTATTGAAGGTTTACCTACCAAGATTGTAATGTTTTTCAAGGAAACACATTGGATATTCTAGATTCTCATATGTTTTCTAAAGATAAATCATACATCCACAAGTAGGAGCCAATTGTTACCACCCAGCATGCACAAGGTGTTCAATTGACATAAGACATCATCAGCCATCCAGGGGCCTTCTAGTCCTCCATCCAGGTCAAGTAGTATTTTGCTCAGTTCCATGTACTTTGCACCTCCTTTTTTTAGAGTCAAAGAGAGGGTGTTTATAAAATGTTGACATCCATTACATGTGTAACAGGGATATACTGAGTGAGTTACTCATGTTATGGAAACTTTGGAGTGTTTTTTACCTAGTTGAACTTAGATCCCAGTGATTAGATTTTAGCATTGTTTTGTCACTCACACCTCCAAAGCAAAAGTGTATTATAAAATAGGTTCCTCGGGATGGTGTCTAAGTCCTTATGGTATGATGCCAAAATTGTTCAGTCACTATGGTCCTAACATCATGCATAGTATATTTGGTTCCTTCAAGAATAAAAATTGGCAAAAGACTATGTAAAGAACAGTTGAGGGGGTCAAATATAAAAAACAGGATATTCCCAGCACATCCCCCCCCCTACATTAAGAATATATAGGGTTATACTCTCATCAAAGGGAGAAAACTAAAACCCTTACACACCTCATGAGTCATCTCAGGGTCATAACTTGGATCCCTTTGTCAATTGTGGAGTTAACTCATCAATTTTCTTCAATTCTCAAAGAGGTGACGCATTAGGGCATTAGAGTCCTAGTTAAGCGAACTAAATTGGTGGCCTCCACCCTTGGTTGAAAAATACATCCTTTTCTTAATAAATGAAAGTATGTTAAAGCCCAATAAGGTAGATAATGTAGCAGGGATTTCTCCTTGCTACAGGGGCAGGAATGGCTACCTTCCGTCTATAGGACGGAAGGATAGGTTCCTGCGTGTAGAAAATGAAAAACAAAATCGGAATAAACAGAAAGCAAAGATAGAAAGAAAATAGTGGCCATGAGCCCCTCTGCAAACACTGTTAGGGCTTCGCCTTGGCAACCTGCAAAAAACTAATGAACATAAATAAATTTGCAAAACATGTTAATAAACAAACCTGGAAAGAGACATGGGTCAGAAAACAACTAAACTATTAAACAAAATGCACAAACAAAACAAGAATATACCTTCTTTGGTGAAATGGGCCACCATGCCCTAGCTGGAAGGAATCACTTCCCTATCTCACTCAGCAATGGGAGAGGAGCTATGGCTCAATTGGGAAGGTGAGTGGAAGGGAGAGGGATGTGGGTGGCTTGAGAGGCCAAGGTGTCTCAAGGCATCCATGGGCAGCATAATAGTATGCAAGAGGGGTGTGTTTGAGAGTGACCCCCACCCCTTCTTTTATAGCTTTTTTGGGGACTTTTAGGGTTTTAATCCCTTGGTAAGGGCTTTAGCCCCTTTTTTGGGCTTTTAGCCCCTTCCACCCTAACTTTAGCTCCTTTTAGGGTTTTAGGCTCCTTTGAGGGGTTTGAGCCCCTTCTTGGAGGCTTTAGCCCCTAGGAGAGTTATTTAGGCTCCTTTTTGGGGTTTTTAAGCCCTTTTACTCATTTTTAAGCCTTTTTGAGGGTGTGGGGGTCTAATGGGGTGTTACGAGGGTCGTGAATGGGTGTCCTTGGTTGGTGTAGGCCATGTAGAGCCGAGTGAGGGATTTTTTGGGTTAACAGATTGCCTCCTAATGTGTGAGGGCAGGAGCTCATCATATGTCCGATGGACATCATAGGATTTGTTGCATGGAGGTGGTGCTTCCGTGGCTGGGGCATGGTGGATTTTGGTTTTTGTATTAATATGGTTCCCATCAATGGGTGAGATACAAACAATGTGTGACATGTATATGGATGAGGCGGGCATCCCCATGCTCGTGACAATGTCAAAAGAATAATTTGATCTATGCTCTAAAATACAAGAGTTGATCATATACAACTGATGATACAATAATGGTTGCCTCAAATGTGAGGCTGAATACAATATTGATCTGGTACATTGGACCCATGGCATTCTCATGGAATGCTATATCTTCATGACTGATGGTCTGCTGGATATGGAATGGTACATAGCTATATGGACTCATTGATTGAGAGTCAGAGTCTCTGTGGTACAAGTATGTTGCATCAATCATAAATCTATATAGAAGCATTGCTGGGGCTTCTGAACACTGTCTCCAACGCAACTCAAAAATCACAAGGGACATAACCTATTTTAGGTCCCTCGAGTGGACTCATCAATGTGGTAGAGTCAGGTGACATCCAGGGTCTTCGACCAAGTTCTGTGCGGACCAAACCCTGTACGAATCTCAACGGTGCGATGATGTAGTTGGAGTTGAGCACGTGAGAAAAAACCATCTCGAGAGGCACTAAGGACTCCTCTCAAGTGGTCCAAGGAACTCATCAATGAGGTTAATGAAACTAGGATACAGGGACCTCTGGGTCTGTCCTCTGGAATATATGTGTTGTCATTGACAGAGGGAGACCTGCCCCTAGTCAAGGCAATGATGTTTCCTTGACCAAAATCGCGAGGGAGATAACCAAAAAGGTGTGAGACAATCTGCGGACTGACCCACTGAATGGGAGGGAGGGGAGGGGGAGGGAAATAATTGAAAAGGGGCAGGGGGAGTGTGGTGGACTCAAACTTCCTTTGTTCAGAGTATGAAGATAGGGCAGACCAGGCAGCAAATGAAACTTGACTCATGGGAATGGGATCATAGCTGTAATACCGGGAATGTCACTCCAGATGGGAAATACTTGGAAGAGGTAGACACTTTTGATATCGATGGGATCTAAGGAAGACACATTGTGAAGTACTCTAAATAAAGGCGACCCAATGTGGAAAAGCTGCCAAACTGTTTTCTATGGGGCGGTGTCTAGGGACACTGTTGTGGTACGATCTCGTGGATTTTTGGCGAGCCCGAGAAGGTAAATGCTCGCTGGTGCTTTCAATTTTAGAGAGTCTGAAAGCATGAAGAAGACTCCAGTGGGGGATCTTTTTCATTGGTAGTCTCCTATGCCTGAAAAAGGATAAAAGTATAGAGCTCTCCCATCCTATAGGGGATGAGAGACTTCTTTACCATTGGTAGTCCAATCAGGCCAGAAAAGGTTAAACCTATACTGACTGGACGGTCATTCAGATACTTTTACGAGAATGAACGAAACCAAGTTTGCTCGACAGTATTTTCTTGATGAGAAGGCCGGAAAAGAGCTTAATGACAACCTATAGTGAGATTTTTCGCAAGGTGCGGCCCCTTTTCCCGAGAAAGCATAAAAGTATGCAGAGGGGAATGGTCCTGGCTTGAATGTGCCAAGGAGGTCCTTTTCAATTGATGGTTTACATGGTATGCAAAAGGAGGTAAATGAGACGATGTAGATGCCCTTTCCTATACTTTAGCGAGCAGGAAAGGAAGCAGCTGCGCTCGACTATCTTTTCATTGTTTTAAGGAGTCAGAAAAGAGCTTATACGAAACTCCAGTATGGTCAACCGATTGCGGTGGCATAGGAGGTGCCCCATGTCGAGACTGTGGATAGTGGTCCAAAGGTCATCCGTGCAGTATGGATGGAGCATAAGGCTCTCAAACATACCGATACATGTGCAGGATAGATCACGGCAGAGGCTCGCGAGTCGATGCGGCAGAGGCACACAAACTGAGGTGGCTCTCAGATAGAGGTCAGGAGAGCATGTGTGTGTGTTGTGGTGGATGGACTTGACTACATGCGATGTGAGTGTAAGTATGAGGGCACTTATATGCCAAATACATGCAAGAAAAAGAAATCGTTTTATGGACAGTGGTCCAGAGGTCCTCGTAAGGTGCAGTGAATAGAAAAGACAACTATGTGTTAAAAATACAAAACAAAACTAAAGAATGGTAACCCTTAACGGGCGGTGGCCCAAAAAATCGCATGAGTAGAGGTCGAGAAGTGTGATACAAGTACATGTTCGTAGACACTTGCATAATCATGTCATGGCTTCGTAAATTGAGGTGACTTGTGGGAAATGGTCCCGAAATTAATTTATTAAACATGAGACGATGGTCTCATAAAGAGATATAAATTTGAGCCCAGAGGTGTGAGAGGTGCTTCGAACCAGTTTCGGGTGAATTTGAATTAGCAGCTAATGGTGTTGCCCCTAGCGCGTTGGTGCACTTAGGAGTTTTTGTGTTGCTATGTATATCATGTTGAGAAAGCATATGTGGCTTCTCATTTTGTATTGGACATGTTTTGGACATGTGACTTATCTATTTATCTATATATATTTTTGACGCACGTGGATGTGCTTTTATTATGTGAGTCTTTTTATGATGATGTGGAATGCAAATGTCTATGTGATGTATTATTACACTTGTGTGTGCATTTTTGGACATAGTTATGCATGATGTTATAGTTGCATGTTTCCTATATGCGGTTGTGGATGTGCCAATTTAGAATATAATTAGCCATTTGATCTGCGACATTATTGAGGTTTCTGAGAACATGTGTGAATGTGATGGACTGAAATGCTCTAACCATCTGTTGAGTGTGCAGGTACTTTCTAAAGAGGTAGGGATCACGTACCCGATAGTAGTTGTTCAACTGAGAAACAGGCAGCTGGGAGTCTAAGAAGACATCGAGATGGTGAATGCCTAACTGGAGAGCAGCGGCCAAGAGGCCATTGACACCATCATATTCAGCCTGGTTGTTGGTTGCAGTTCCCACGCATATTCCGTCGATGTGGATCAACTCATGCAATGGGGAGTAGATGACCCATGCACCTGAGGTGAGGTTTGGAGACCATCTGCTTTCTCCATCAGCGAATCCCATATACCGGTTTGAGGTGTGCTCCATCTGAAGCAATGAGAGGAAATGATACATAAGACTCAATTTTGAAAAATGTGTAAAACAACAAATGAAAAGATTATAATCCAAGCTGAACTGCCGTCACTCAAAGGGGTGACATTAGAGGGAAATTCATTTGGAATTCCATGGGGTCAGCGATCATTCCTTTATGTGAGACAATGAACCCTAGTAGATGGCCCGTTGGGACACACAAGACACACTTGAAAGGGTTCAAGCGGATTCCGTACTGGCGACATCGTATGAAGAATTTTCGCAAGTCATCTATGTGCTGTGTTTGCATCTGCGACCACGCAATGAGGTTGTCGAAACAAACCAATATGATGTGAATGAGGTCGCATAAGCATTGTGTCGTGGCGCGTTGGAAGGTGGCTCCAACATTTTTCAGGCCAAAGGGCATGACTCGATACGCGAATGTGCCCCATGGGATTGTGAATGCCATCTTATAACTGTCTTCTTTCTAGATTTGGATTTGGTTATAGCCGAAAAATTCGTCCATGAAGGAAAAGGCCTCATGTCCGGCGCATGCATCGATGATCTGATCGATGAAGGGTGTGGGGAAGTTGTCTTTGGGACATGCCCCATTAAGGTCATGGAAGTCTATGCAAACACGAATGGTACCCTGTTTTTTATTCATGGGAACATGATTAGAAACCTAAGTGGTGTACGCAATGGGATAAATGAAGCTGGCTGTGTGCAGCTTCTCTATCTCGGCTTTAACTGCGACCACTTTGGATGAATGGATGGGTCGTTGCTTTTGGCATACGGGAGCCACATCGGGCCATGTGTCAATGTGGTGTTCCACGATGGATGGATCTAAGCTGGGCATTTCAGTGTACGACTAGGCAAAGATGTCACAAAATTCTTGGAAGAGAGCTTTGTAGGCATCAACCTCTTCCAGGGAGCAAGATGCCCCAGCATGATTTCTTCAACGATCTCAGAGTTGGTTGAGATGTCGATTTTGATGGTTGGTGAAATGTTTTCCATGTTCCCTTCTTCGAAGGAATCTGGTGCCGGGATAGGGTTCTTGAACCAGTCAACCTTCCCATGAATGAAATATTTGGTCTCCATGGAAAATTGGTCGAACTGCGACACAAGTTCTTCGGGGAGGAAGAATGAGCGATGGTGCATGTCGTCCCATGGGTATTCCAGGGCGGTCAGAGCTTCAAGTATCTCCTCATTGTTGCAGAAGCACCGAAGAGACAGGTCTATTGGACCACCAATGGAGGAGGAGATGAGTGGGTCAGTGGAACTGGACATCATGTAAATGGACATGGTGTCTGAAGAAGGAGGTGGTGGGTGAACTTCTTCGATCAAGGTGATCTCAGACTCAAGGGAATGTTGACGGAGGTCAGCGAGAGCCATTCGAAATTTGGGCAATTCTTGGCAATGATGAGAGTAATTCCCATACAAATCACAGAGGGTGCAAGCATGGTTTGTTCTTAATGCCTTATTTCTTACTACTGGCACGCTTGGAAGCTCAACGATCGGGAGGTTTTCGTTTGTATCCATGGCATCCAAACGCGCATGGATCATTGGGGTCTCAGGGAAATTCTGAGTTGGATGGCCCTGTTGCTCGCAGACAGCGCAAGGCAGGATTGGCCAAGGTTCTACGGTAGATTTGGCATTCTTGCCCTTGGCCCTTTTTGCGTGGGGCAGTGCGGGTGCAGGTGCGGTGGTTTGCTTTTGCGGGCCGAGTGGAGGGTGAGACTTGACGATGATAGGTTGCACTGGGGTTAAGACCACCTGGGGCATTGGTGGTTACGCTGGTGGATCAAGATACCATACCAGAATTCGTAATGTAAAGTTGGGTAGGCTTAAGGTGGCCATTACCGGCTTGCTCATGACACCAGGCGGGGGGAAGAGGAAGGGAATCGTATGGACTGGAGATGAGCCTAGATAACTCCCTGATGGTTGTATGTGGGGGTGAGGTTGTGGTTGTGGCTGCATGTAATGTTGCAGCTGCGGATGATTTTGTGGCTGTTGTTGGTGTTGCGGCTGCGGATGATGTTGTGGTTGTTGTTGGGGCTGTGGCTGCAATTGTTGTTTGGGTGCAGCAGTGCTGGATGAGACCATGCACAAGTCCACAGTTTCATTTTGTGTCAGTGGTGGTGACACTAACGGGAAAGGAGACGTCACGGTGGTATCGGTAAACAACCCAGGGCCCACATTCAACAATGGGGAGGCTGGTGTGTTTTCAACCATGGTGTTGATTGTAGGGATGACATTGGCGTGTGTGGTTGTCCCTTGCGTCTCAATGGTGGTGATGGTAGGGATAATGTTAGCAGGTGCCGTTAACCATTGCAGATCATGATAAGTGAGTTGATCAACCGTCACGATCTTCCCTTCACGGGGGAACATCATGAGACGGAAGACAGTTGATGTGACCGCTCTCATGGCATACATATAACTTCTACCAAGGAGAAGGTTATAGTCTAGTTGAGCGTTGAAAACCTCTATGTCAATCAAGACTATCTTCCTGGCTAATGTGATGGGGACATGGGGGAGGATTCCTTGGGATTTGGTAGGATGGCCATCATAAGCCTTCAGAGTCATGGAGGATGGTTGCGGAATTGGGGATCCTAGTTTCTTCCCGACTAGGGTGGACATAATGCACGTAGATGCCCCCTCATCTACTATGTACCGGTGCACAACCAAGTTCCGGATGGACACCAGGATTTGAAAGGAAATCGTCGATGGCATGAGCGGTTCTCCATTCTCCGTGTCGAATGTGATCAACTTGGAGTCGGAGGGGTTTACCACCCCAAGGGCAGCTAGTAAGGATTTTCGCTGTGTTGGGCACGTTTTAAGTACCTCAAGAGTGGACATGGTAGTTGGTGTTTGGTCCAAATCATCCACGATGCTGTAGCTTACAGCCGCTCTAGCCGTGGCATTATTGGAAACTCTGCATATGGGGGGGCGTGGGAATGGGGGTAACTGAAGAGGTAGGTTGACTGTCTCAGACGTGGATGCTGCTGATGAGTCAGCAGGTTCGGTGTTGGTTCCGTACTGATTCCGTCTAGTTTGTAAGTTGACCTCTTCAGTCATCATGGCTAGCAGGTGGTGAACACCTATTTTGGCCGCAGGAGGTGCCCCCAGAGCATTGGGATTGGCTTGGGGAGGGGGTGCGGTTGCCACCAATCCTTAGACTGGGAGTGGGTTTTGAAGCACCATAAGAGGAGGTCCTTGTGGTGCCGGGTTGGGTTGGGCTTGGTTTGTCGCGTTGGCGGCCCACTGGACCTCATTCTAAATGGCCTGCTTAGCTCAACCCATGAGGGGACACTCGAATGTGTAGTGCCCATAGAATTCACAGAGTGTGCATGGTTGGTTTATGCGCAATGGGGCGTTGCGTCTTGGTGTGTTTTGTCGGGGGGGTTTTGGGCTGGCTGGTTTGCCGTGACATTATTGGGAGGGTTTGGTTGTTGACCACCTCCCTGCGGTTGGTTGTTGGCTTGGTTCCAGGGCCGATTATTTCTAGCTTGCCCTTGTTGATTGTTGGGGGCAGGTTGGTTGGGACGGTTTTGTTGTGCAAACACTTGTCCCGACGGAGCGGGTGGAGCGGTGGCGGGGGCTTGAACTAGTTGTACTGGTGGTGCATAGTAGATCTGAGTGGGAGGCAGTGCCACAAATGTGGGCATTTGCCCCGCATACTGCTGTGTGGGCCAGGACATGGCCTGAGCTTGCTGCGGTGGCGTAGGTTGTGCGTAGGAAGTTGTTACTCTAGACTGGGACATCATTCTAGCATAATTTGGAGCTTGGTTTTGGTAAGAAACATTAGCAGTGTTGCTTGGTTGTGATGGAATTGCAGGTGGTGTTGGTCAATGCTGTTGTTGTTGGGAGACCGATCCTATGATGCCATCTGCAACATGGGATGCCCCCAGTGCGTCGTGGTAAGAGGTGCCTATGCGGGGAGCGTCTGGGATGATGGTATACATGTATATGAACTGAGCATAGATGAGGTCAAACTATTGAGCTTTTAGTATGGCCTCTTCTTCGGATTGGGGACGTTCGGATGCGACGTCCTTTGCTATGGGTGGGATCAAGGTCTTGAGGAACCAATCCAAGAAGATCCTATCATCAAGTTGGATTTTACATAAGCTACGACATCACCAACACTCATGGATGTGGTCTGTTATATGAGTGGTGGTGTTCTGAAGGAAAGATAGCAGGATCTCGACCCCCTCGTCATATCTGATGAGGAGTTTGAAATATTGTAGGAACATGAAAGCTAGGGAGTTGAAATCAGGGTACTTGGCTTGTGGCAGCTCAATGTACCAATTGGCCGCAGCACCTGTAAGGGTGCGTTGGAATAGCCTCAACCCGATGGAATCATCTACGATGCTGTTTGATGAGTACCATAGATGAAATGTCATTATGTGGTTTTGGCGACATTTCCCTGCTTTGCCTTCAAACTTGGGAATGTTTGATGGCAGCTTGGTTGGCATGGGAGGCCAAAAAACTTGGTGGCGGATGGGGTCATTTGTTAACCAAGCCAAATTAGGTAGGTTAAGATGAGCCATGAATGGCAGATTTGACCCATGGTTGATGTGGGATGGAGCTACGATGGTGGTGGGGTTCGCAGGTGCATAATGCATCTGCACAGCTGGGGGTGCTTGCGGTGGCACCATTATGGATTGGCCAATGCCCCCAAGTGTTGTGGGGGGGACAGTATGGGTGGCAGGGACATTTCCCCCATGTATGATAGTAGGGGAAACATAAGTGGAAGGTTCGCTGCCCCCCTATTTGGTAGGAGGGGCGGTGTGTGTGGAGGGGCCACTTCCCCCATGTGTTGTAGATGGGCCAGCTTGGATGGTCACTATGGGTGGTCGTAAATGACTGATGACAGTTTGCATAACTGTGCTTGGGCCACCTGCAGGGTTGTTGGTGACAGGTTGTGGTGTGGACATGGGTTCACTTGCTATGGTTATGATGGAAAATGGATCCGGATTTGCACCAGCCATGGGGCTTGATGGTGCTGTGTGGAGGTCTGGTTCAGACTGATATGGGTCTAAATTTGAATCAGAGGCTGTGTGTCCTTCTGATGGTGTGCGAGGTCATCGAGAATAGGATCGACGGTGTCGGTTCAACGTTTCAAATGGTGGTGGTTTGCCTCTTAGGTGTGAGGAAGAGCGTGGGGGATCAATTATGTTAGATGTTTATCAAACTAGTGGGAATGATGTTTGGACCTCGGTTTCAATGGCTTCCTATTGGCTGTAGGTGGTCACTCGGCCACTAAGATTGCCAAAAGACAGTGCTTGGATTTTTCCTCATGGGCGTTTTCTACTCAATCGGTGGGGGTCGTTGCCCATTTCGCTTGGCAATTCCTCTCAGCAGCCAGCTACTTTGGGCTTCCCATGGTACTCCTCACAATGAGTTTCTAGGCAGAGCCCAAGTACTTCCCACGGTTGAAGCAGTAAGGGACTTATGTCCTCAAAGACTGCATATTGTTTGAACTTAGTGTAAATTGATAAATTTTAAGGCTCTCTCAGCGTCATGAAATGAGTTGGGTTGATTACTTGGTATGGTGTATTTGTTTTTCTGTATTTCTGGTATTTGGTAGTTGCAAATGGTTTATGAATTCATCATATTGTGGTAGAGTTCATGTCATTGTGGATGCAAGCATTGAGTAATCATAAATTTGTAAACAGATACATTTTTAACCTTGAATGTTGATGGCCTAACTAGATGACTACCTTACAATGATATTCCTCTTTAACCAAGAGAAGGTGCTAGGCTCTCAACACAATGGGACTAATCCCATCCATAGATCCACAGGTCACCTCCTGGATTCAAGGTTGGTCAACAGGGAGGATGCTTAGCGCCGTGAGAAGCCCTCCTTCTCTACCCCCTCTACCTTCCAGGTCATCCGTTTTAATGGTTTTAGAACAATATTCAATGAAGGGCCTAGGACTATACGAGCTTGCCCTTCGTCGTATCCCAGAATACCTCAGAGGGTGATGACTGGGTAGAGGAGGAAGGGTAAGCAAGACTGTTAATTTAATTGTCAATTTTAGTTAAACTACATTCATTAACCCATTGAGTATTTAATTTACACTTTGTTATGTAAATGAAATTGCAATAAAATGAAATAGAAACAGAAATGAAATGGTTCAGATGGACAGAGGGGGCTGAGCCACATTGACAGTCCCGATAAAAGCAAACAATGAAGCCCAAAAATGGGTCGCGCACCTGTAAAGGTCCTGTTTTTGTGAAGTGGATTCTGATCAAACCATGAGGAATTACCTCAAACGGTTGAAAACCCACTTCGAAAATAGGCCCTTTTACCCTTTTAGAATGAGTAGATTTGCAAATGGCTCAACTGTTTGGGCATAAAATGAGCCCGAACATAGGTGAATTTTCAGAAATTCGATTCGGCCATTTTTGCACAGTTGAGTGATTTGCAAATCATAGAATGGCCAACAATAACTGGTACTGTGGCCAAATGGGCTTGGATTGGCCTTGAGGAGGCTCAACAATAACTGAAAATTTAAATAAACAACAATCTAAGCTACATTTAACAAAAAAATTAACTTAGGGAAAAAAACTGAATAAGAAACTAAAACTTTGAAAACTAACCCAGGGATCCTGTGGGATCGACCTGGTATGGTCGCCAGTTCTGTAGCAGGGATTTCTAATTCCTACAGGGGCAGGAATGGATACCTTCCTTCTATAGGATGGAAGGATAGGTTCCTGTGTGTGGAAAATGCAGAAAGAAATCAGAATAAACAGAAAGCAAAGACAGAAAGAAAATAGTGGCCGTGAGCCCCTCTGCAAACACTATTAGGGCTTCGCCTTGGCAACCTACAAACAACTAATGAGCAGAAATAAACCTGGAAAACATGTTAATAAACAAACCTGGAAAGAGAAATGGGCCAGAAAACAACTAAACTATTAAACAAAATGCATAAACAAAACAAGATTATACCTTCTTTGGTGAAATGGGCCACCATGCCCTGGCTGGAAGGAAGCACTTCCCTATCTCACTCAGCAATGGGAGAGGAGCTATGGCTCAATGGGGAAGGTGAGTGGAAGGGAGAGGGATGTGGGTGGCTTGAGAGGCCAAGGTGTCTCAAGGCATCCACAGGCAGCATAACAGTATGCAAGAGAGGTGTGTTTGAGAGTGACCCCCACCCCTCCTTTTATAGCTTTTTGGGGACTTTTAGGGTTTTAAGCCCTTGGTAAAGGCTTTAGCCCCTTTTTTGGGATTTTAGCCCCTTCCACCCTAAATTTAGCTCCTTTTAGGGTTTTATGCTCCTTTGAGGGGTTTTAGCCCATTTTTGGAGGCTTTAGCCCCTAGGAGAGTTATTTAGGCTCCTTTTTGGGGTTTTTAAGCCCTTTTACTCATTTTTCAGCCTTTTTGAGGGTGTGGGGGTCTAATGGGGTGTTACGAGGGTCGTGAATGGGTGTCCTTGGGTGGTGTAGGCCATGTAGAGCTGAGTGAGGGATTTTTGGATTAACAGATAATATGCCTAAATTAAGATAAGGAGGACCTTAGTAAGGATTATATGGAGATTTAGAAATAATTATTTTGTTGATTAATTCTTTCCTTTTTAATGTCTAAATGTGCAAAAAGATACTAACAGTTGGGTGATTTAGAAAATTTATAAAGGAACCAGGTTTTATCTGAGATTATATTTGACTCAACACTCAGAAGAGGCACCGGTTTTTTACTCTTGAAGTTCCAACTATCTAAAGACACAGGAAGTTGATAAATAAAGCACTTCCTGCTTCAAACACAGCCACGAGAACATCAGCAATAGATTCGACGGTAATCACAAATCCATTAGTTCAATCCCTAGTCCCCAATATATAGAGAACATGTTAGCAATTGAACATACCCAAATCATCACCATATCACTCTTTTTTACCTTGAGTGATCTTACCTACCTACACCAACACATTCGGTGTGAGTTGCACAAAGATGTTTTAGATAGACTAGATTTTAGAAAATTAGACTGTAACATACATTTTATATTTAATTTAGAAGGGAGTATCTAGCGAGGATAGCACCCACATGTTATTAACTCAATTTTTACTATTACAGTTTGAAGAGACCAAACTTGAATGTTAAATAGGTTTACGCTTTAATGAATATTATCATTCCTGCATTTTATTGAGTATTCTTTCCATTCTTGTGTCACCTTGGATAAGGACCCATCCATAGGTGACTACAGGGACTCGTGTGTTAGAGTAGATTTATTATTTCCTCTATGTCTTCATAGAACAGAACAATTAGCATTGAATTCCTAAAAGTTGTAGCCATTTCCAGTATTTCGATAGAACATTGTTGATGACCTATTTTTGCATTTGTAGTTAGCATAAACATTTCCTTACCATTCCTACAATTTTAAGTTGAATGATTATTTGTATTTTACATGAGATAGTGTTATATGAACTAGGTAAAGCATTGAATTCCATGTTTGTTTCATTACTCACTTAGAATTTCATGTCACTAAATGTCTATTATTGGTATGTTGATGGTAGGGTAAATTAGGGAGTCCTTCAAAAGGTTTGTCTAAATATAGGTGAAGAGATTCTTAAAACTTATCTATGAGACTATTGATAAAGGAATACATGTATGGTTGAATAATGAGATCCATGTCCCTCACGTTCCTTAGATCATAGATTAAATTTCTCTTTTCTTTTTACCAACAGTATTTTGGATTGATTGAATTGAAGTTACATACTACTAGGCATTATCAATTTCCTTTGTAGTTGCATATATTGTGTATAACCCTCATAAGTTTGTACGAATCCCTGGGTTTGATAATTATGGTAAAGGTTTAGATACAACACTCTTGCTGACATCTTCTCCAACAATGTCAGTATTAATGATAATTGATTAAGCTTGTCATTTTTTGGCACCGTTGTTGGGGAGGCATTCCAAAACAGAAGGAATATTGACAATATTAATTAGTTTATGCATGAAGGTTAAGAAGATTGTGTTTGGAACAGAGAAATAAGGAAGAACACGTGTTTTCAAGTAAGTCTCTCTGCTACAACGTAGTTTTTAATTATTTACTTCCTTTATTTTTTTTCAAAATAGTTAGTTTTTTTAAAAATATTTAGAAATGCAAGAAAAATCTATTTTTTAATTTTATTTTATAGAAGTCCATAAAAAAAGGAGAAAAAAACATCCTTCACCTTGGAATGAATGCCTAGAGCTAGGGACAAGTTTGTTGGGTTTATCCCAAAAAGAAACCATAGGAGAGAGCAGTGAGGGAATCCTAAGATTCTTGACCCATGATCTTCCTAGCACATGCCACTAAGGAGGAGACAAGGTCTCTTCGGATCGACTAATGATTCATTGGTCTCCTTTTACCATGTAAGTATCGAGGATCAATCAATGGAAGATAGGGAATACCAGGATAAACCCATAATATTTGATTTTCACATTAGAGGAGTTCGTGATGACGAGGCTAGGATGAATAATATTAACCCTGCTGCATTACCTAATTTTCATGGTCTAAACTCAGAATACCCAGACACCTTGTTTGAATTTGAAGTGGTTTGTAGAACCTATGATTACACCATGGGCACCCAAAAACTAAAACTATTTCCCTTAACTTTAAAGGAATATGCATTAAGATGGTTCATGAATTTAGATCCTAATGATCAAATGAAAGCCATATATAGTGAGAAGTATAGGGATTACTATAAATCCAAAGCCTCCCAAGAATGAGAGGGTATCCACTGAATTTAGATTTAGTGTGGATGGCGAGTAAATCAGTGGGATATCACCAAGAGTCTATGGTAACCATTATGTTTTCTAATATGCCATATGGACAAACTATAGAAGTGTTTGAAAGTTGTAGAACTATAGTAGTTTTCCTTAGTAGGTTTTGAATTAATTTTTTATCATGGTGTCTCAAGTCATCATGTTTATGGATGCTCCTAGATCAATGAGGGTATTGGAGATCATACTTCATGCTATGTGTACATCTACTATTGGACTCCTTGGGTCAGCATATTTTGGTTAATCATCCTCCACAACATCAGGTCTTCCAGTTCCCCCACCACATTAATGGCGACAGAGTCTTTTCTATTTCTACATAGCCTCTTTATACATGTATCCTTGGTGTATTGATTATATATAGGGATTTCCTTAATAGCTTATAGAAGCGAGATCTTAACACACAAATTATTGAGTTCTTCTAGAATAGGATTTTCAAGTTTTCTAATTTATTTGGATTTTAATATATGTGGAAAAGGTGGACTAAGAGATGGTATATTTCCTACTTGTTGTTCCTCTTCTACAGGCTCCTCTTCTGGAGTTTGATGTGTTGTAGGAGAAAGAGGAATATCAATTTTTTCTTATGGTTCATTTGTTGGGCATGTTACAATTTTTCCATAACACATATTCAACTGATTTACTTGTCTTGTATCCAAAGAGTACGATGGGTAGTTGGTTTCGTTAGTTGTATATGCAGGTTCAACTTGTTTGCCATTAGGATTTGGAGTGGGATAAGTTGGAAGGGGTGGCCTCAGTGCTAAAGGGTTAGGGTTTTGAACTTGTGTATGAATGGTATTAGTTACTGGAGGAGGCATTTGTTGTGGCCTCCATCCTATGGAAGTCAATTTTTGTCCATATGCAATAGGTATTAGTTGAGGATTTTTCCATTAGCTTTGTCCAAACGGTTTCCTTTCAGGTGTAGGATACGATTGTTGTCCATATGGGTTTGAAAAAGATAGAGGTGCATACATGGGATGAAATGTTTGTTGGCCATAAGGTTTTTGGTATAGAGGTGGTCCATATCCATGGACTTGTTTGTTATCCTTGGAAGTTTGAATATTGTGGTTGATTATAAGGTTGTTGAAAGGGTCTTTGCAGTCCTAGTCTACTACGATTTATATAACATAGATTTTTTGTGCCTTGTGGTTCATATAGGTTAGCCTTAAGAGATACTAAGTAAGTACAGTCATCTGTGTAGTGTCTGTCATAACAAATTCCGTAGCATTCGTCTTTTTTATGACTAACCTGCATCAAGTTTAGTGGACACTTATTATTTTAATGTTTCTTTCTACAATCTGGGTAGAAAATGTCCAAATATCTCTCTTATTCTTATTTCTTTAATTTGGCTTGGATGGAATCCATTTGTAATGCCATAGAGTGTAAAATATATGATTTTATTTCATATAGTATATTCCCCAAATATGATTTGGTAATGGTGTAACTAGATGGTCTGGCCAACTCATCAGAGGAATACCTTCCCCTAGGTTTATTTCATGTGGATCAAGAGTGATTCCTAAAAGTGTTTGATCTCATCATACTCTTTTTGGTAGATATCCCCATTGGCTAAGAGGTTTAAGGTTTCAAGGAATTCTTCTCTTACTCCCTTGATGAGTACAAGTTTAAAAGATTCCTCATCTAAAGTGCGGGTGTGAGCTCATTTATAGCTAAGTTGAAATTTTTCCTCATAGTCTTCCAATGATGAATTTGGTCCCTGCATCATTCTAAAGATCTCAACACCTGATGCACAAATCATATGTGGGAAAGGATATATGACTATCACAAAAGGGTTAAATAAAAATACATTAATCTTATATCCTCATGCCATACCTCATTTAGATAATGGGGAGCATCAATGGAAATCAGAGAAAAATGATTTTGATCAACCTATTCACCTTTTTTTCACCATAAATACTTCCTTAACACTTAGATACCCACAAGAGGATACAATCATTTCCAATTTTTATCATGAATATTTATGATAGCCCTATTTATTTTGGATAAATTCACAAAATATAAGACTTGTAAATCATAGAGATGGAGGGTCCCATGTGGCAGAAACACTGCCTCGTGGAAGAAATAGAAGCAACCACCAAAACAATATACATCACCCTGAAAAGAACATTGAAAATCAATAACCATTTGTCACCACAAGAGGAAAAAATGATCCATATCCTTCCTAAATACCAACCATCCTTTGCATTGAGTTACCCTAACATGAAGTAATTCAATCCAACCATTTTCCAACACCACATATACATCAAAGATGATGCCACTCCTATCAGACACCCACAATGAATAATGAATCCAACTTTACGATATATTGTCAAAATAGAGCTGCAAAAATGCTTGATGCGGGATTCATCTACCCTATATAAGACATTGAATGGGTATCACCATTAGTGATTGTCCCAAAGAAAGGAGGTAAGTGGGGAGTTTGTATAGACTATAGAGAATTGAACAAAGCTAATAAAAATGATCACTTCTCGTTTCCACTCATTAACCAACTGTTTGATGCCTTAGCAGGGAAGAAATTTTTCTCCTTTTTAGATGTATTTAGTGGATATAACGAGATACAAATCCACCTAGGAAAACCAAGGAAATACCACATTCACTTTACCATGGGGAATCTTTTCCTACAGATTCCTTCCTTTTGGACTTTGCAATGCTCTAACTACATTCCAAAGGGAAGCCTTGATTATCTTCGTTGATTTTATCCATGACCGAATGGAAATATATATGGATGACTTCACCCTGTATGGAAATGAATTTGAAGAAGCTCTCACCAACTTGGAAAATGTTCTAAAATATGCATTCAAATGAACCTTTTCTTGAGTAATGAAAAATGCCAATTAATGATGGATGAAGGATTAGTTTTAGGTCATTATGTATATGCAAGAGGAATTACACTAGACCTTGTGAATATTCAAGTTATAATCAACCTACATCCTCTACAAAACTATAATATGTTAGAAGTTTCATAGGAAGAATCTGGATACCACAGAAGATTCATTCAACATTATAGTAAGATATTTTCCCCAATGTTTGCATTAATGACCAGAGATACAGAATTCCAGTAGAATGATCATTTCTAGCAAGCATTTAAACACATCAAGCAAAATATAATGGAAGTGTCTATCTTACAAGGACCAAATTGGGAAATCTCTTTCCACATACATTTTGACACTTCAAACAAAGCAATTGGTGCATTCCCAGGCCAAGAAAATAATAATTCCCCATATGTTATTTACTACATCGGTAAGAACCTTGCAGGACCAGAGCTCAATTACATTGTTATAGAGATATAATTTCTTGTTTTCATATACTCCATCAACAAGTTCAAGCACTACATCACTGGATATAAGGTATTCATCCATACTGATCACTTAGCAATTAAATATTTAATGAATAAATCATATGTCAGTTCTAGAGTAATAAGATGGATTTTACTACTATAAGAATTTGACATAACCATTGTAGATAAACGAGGATTACATAATGTGGTAGTAGATAAGGAGATAATAAGTGATACATTCTCAGATGAACACCTTTTTTTCATCTCTACACACACTCCATGGTTTGCTAACATTACAAATTACTTGGCTACTGGGAGGATCCCTCAACACTTCACCTAGAAAGAAAGATGCAACATAATTAGAAAGAGTGTTCCATTTTCATGGATAGAATGATACCTTTTGAAAAGGGGACTAGACTACATTTTTCATGCCTACCAAGATAAGTCATGCAATGGAAACTACGCAACCAAGAGGAAAACATGCAAAGTTCTATAAACATGATACTACTGGTCAACCTTACACAAATATGCAACAACTTATGTTTTTAGATGTGATGACTATCAAAGAATAGGCAATCCAACTCAAAGACATGAAATGCTTCTCCATCCTGGGAAACAATAGAATCTTGTGAGAAATGGAGGATGGAATTTGTTGGACCTATAAACCCTCCATCCAAAATGAAACACCATATATTAGTTTGGATAGACTATTTGATAAAATGGGTGGTAGTGAAATCATTAAGGCTGGAAAATCAGGAATTAGTTGCAAAGTTTCTGGCAGAAGAAATCTTCACCAATTTTGGATCACCTAAAGAACTAGTTACTTACAGAGATCGCCAATTCACATCAAACTTGATAAAAGATATCTTAAAACTCAACAAAGTTGAGCACAAATGATCATAATATTATCATCCACAGGAAAATGGTTAGGAAGAAGTTACCAATAGAGAAATAGAAAATATCCTAGCTAAAATAGTACAAATTCATAGGTGAGATTGGGAAAATGGACTTCATGAAGCAGCATGGGTATACAATACCACCTGGAATTAGTGCTACAAGGCTCACACCATATGATTTGGTATAGGGAAAGAGAATAATGTTTCTTCTTGAATTCGAGCTCAAAACATTAAGGAAAATAATGGAACTTAACATGGATCTATCTACAACACATAATAAAAGGCTATTACAACTCAATCAACTAGATGAACTCAGAAAACAGGCCCTACATCACATAAAAATTATTTAGTAACAAAGAAAAGTATGGCATGGCAAGTTCATGAAAAGCAAGGACTTCAAAGAAGGAGACCGGGCCTTGCTCTATGACTCAAGATTTAAATATTTCAAAGGAAAGTTAAGAACCAAATGGTTAGGGCCCTATCAAGTTGACATCATCTACGGTAGTGGATCTGTTAGAATCTCCACTATAGACGAAGATCAAATACTAATTCTATTAAATGGACACTGACTAAAGTTGTACATGAAACCTCATAACAAAGAAGAGTTCACTGAAACACTCAAAACAATAGAGAATTTAATATTAGGGAGCAATGCCCTTCTCTAACCTAATCAATAATGATATACATACATACATACATACATACATATACATATACATATACATATACATATACATATACATATATATATATATATATATAATTACAAAAAAATCCCAGGTGAAAACTTCTTAGGAAGTGCTTGGACAGGATGAAAGATTGAAAACCTTCAACAATAAAAAAAACAATGCAATCTAACAGTCTGTATGTGTGTGTGTGTGTGTGTGTGAGAGAGAGAGAGAGAGAGAGAGAGAGAGAGAGAGAGAGAGAGAGAGAGAGAGTAACACCTCAGTTTTGACCCCATTTGAATTAAATGTATATGGTGTATATATTGTAATTAATCGTGGTGTGGAGCTACAGGAAAAAGCCCCACCATGGATTATTGTTTTATGTTTTGGTGATTAAATTGGTGCCGATGGTATTTTGTGCTAGCCAGGCATGTTATGATTTTTAAATCATCATGTAAATATGCAATTAATTAAAAACCCACAACAATAATGAGAAGGGGCATGATTTCCTAAGGATAGGGGGGGGGGGGGTTTAACCTTTGGGTCCATTGGGGAACAACCATGTGTCCAAAGATGAACCCATATAGCTGCCAGCCACCTTTTTGTCTTACTCATCCTTTCCTTGTCTCATCCACCAACTGATTTAATTCCCAATGAGATTGGTTGGGGTAGTTATTGCCTTGAGGGACGTATGCATGGTCAACCGTCAGTGATTGGCAGGACTGTTAGTCCTTTGACCACACACATGCCTAGACAGGCAGATTGCATTCAGTTCCTCATGTGGGAAGAGAGAACCTCATTCCACTCTCACATAGCTGTTTGGCTTCCTCACGCAGGAGAAATCTTGGCCTCAGGAAGCCGCGTTCTATTTTTCCCTTCACGATTTGGTCTGGTGTGTGATTTTCCTCCACGTTGGGGCCGTTCTCATCATTCTAAGCAGGTTGGGAAAATCGTTGTTGTTTTCTCCACGAATTTTGGTTTCCTATGAGTTGTTGTTGAGTCATTTTGGCCACGTTAGGGCCATAAACGACTCTGGAATTCGAGTTGCTTAGTCTGAGCCATTTTTAACCAATTTCCATACCTGATTTGGCCTCTGTGGTGTGTTTCCCTTCAAATTCTAGAGCTATGAATTGTTATGTATTCTATGGTTGTTGGTCTTTGGATTGTTTTGGAGTGGAAATGGAGCCTGAGTGTGCTTGATAAACCTAGTGTGTGCAGGAGCCTCATAGACAGCGCTAGAGGGATGGATTTCTTCTCTACACCCCCTGAATAGCATTGGAAGGGAAGTCATGGCCTAAGGGACTGTGTCGCAGAGAAGGGGATGATTCCTTATGTTAAGTGAGTGTGGATGTCTTAGAATTCAGGCTAGCTTTGGTGCAGGTGTCCTTAGCTCTTCAGTGATCCCACTAGCTTAGCGGCTAGCGTTTCCAGCTTCGGATAGCCTGAGAGAGAGAGAGAGAGAGAGAGAGAGAGAGAGAGAGAGAGGTAAAAATAGAAAAATTAACGAACACTAAATATCTTTCTTTCAAGTACTGAAGCAATCCAACAATGTTCCATAAGAAGTGCTAGCTCCAATGACAAGCTAAATAATTATAGATCTATACAAGTTGTAGAAAATATACAACAATAGCTCACAAATTCTACAATAGTGTTCCGAAACACATACTCTAAAAACAACCTTAAAAACGTAAGTTAGTAATAAGGTATGAGTTTCTCAACTAAGCAGTTCCCTTTCTAATCTCATAAAAGTCTTAGCTAAGTTTCCTACACTCTTAATTTATTGTGGACATCAAACTTAAAGTTGGGGAGGAAAATCATAAGATACAAGGACGTTATAAGACAATGGGTTGTGTATAAAACAAAATGATAAATCATGGGTTATGATTAGCAACTCAGATGACCACTAAAGACTCAAGCGACCACCAAATTCAATCATGAAACAAAGGAAGTGATTGAAAATTTCAAATGAGGGTATTGTGAGACAAGATATTATGAATCTATCAAACTACATGAAAAATTACACTTTGCATGCTTGGGGAGGGTCATCGTCAAAATTGACCACTCTAAATTTGAGGTGATTGAACGACAATAATCAGTAAAGCAACCAGAGTTGGGATAGTCAGTAATATTTGCATAAACATGCAACTGAAGGAACCAATTTGATATCAAGGTGAGCCATTCAAATCACGAATGAGATACCCAGTTCACTTCATAGCAGAATATTCCCATGACAACAGAGCTCCAAGCCACAAAGAATATGACTTGCATCCTATGGAGGAGAATCTCTAAGTTATTAAAATACAAAACTAATAAGACATGCAACAATTGATTGCAAAGAACATTATTCTTAAAGGATATTTAGAACACTATGAATTAGAGCTAATATATAGAGAGCAAGAAAAGGATGACTTGAAGAAACATGGGATAAATGTTTTAAAATAATGCAGGAACTCATCTAATACATACCTCCATCCTGATTATACTCATAATTTCCTAAATAAATGATGGCTATGGTACCAAGCCAAAAGGTTGCAATGCCAAAAGTCTGAAAATTTGGAAATCCCAAAATACTTCACTAATACCTGTCAAGAAGTAGGATAATTAAGAAAGAACCAACTTAGTGAGTCTATCTGCATAATTATTCACTTATTAACCCCTTTAAATGGAATCCAAACCATTATGTATGGGATGTACAATTATGGTCCTTTTGCTCCGAGATTATAAATACATATATCAGGGCTACATAAATGCACAAGTATCACGAGGTTGAGAAATATTCTCGGCTTTTTATTAGAGTATAATCCCCTAATCCATATGCAGTCGCTACCTCACACCAACTTTTGAAACAAGATATTGAGTTAGCCCAATAATCTAATAAAAGAAAGAATTCTTCATTGCTCACTTCAAAGAGGTAGCATCAAAGGAAAAAAAAGAGGATTATTCATCTCAACACCACCAGGTGGAATGATATTCCTGAAAAACTTAAACCTATGGAAGTACACTCACCCTCTAATCTATAGAAAGAACCCTTGAGAGCTTCCTTATATATTTCTGCAATGGAGAATATGAGGTTACAATGGATAGGCCTCAAATTAAGTCCCCCACTTCTCATCTCTACCACCAATTGGTCCTAGACACAGGAAGAAGAGGAAGAAAAATGGGAACCAATCATGAAGCACAGAGGATTTCATCCACCAGAAACCATGACCAAGTGTTATGCATGGAACATTAGGGATACCACACCTAAAAATTACTCCCCTAGTTCATCAGTTGCACAAGGATGTGCAAAATGGTAAGTTGGGGAGTGATGATGAACCCCACCTTTGGTTGCAAAATCCATCCTTTTATTAATATTTGAAATCATGTTAAAGCCCAATAAGGGAGATAATACACCTAAATTAAGATAAGGAAGGCACTTAGTAAGGATTATATGCATATTTAAAAGTTGTTGTTTTGTTGCTTATTTTTTCCTTTTTAATGACTAAACATACAAAAAGATACTAACAATTAGGTGATTTAGTGGAGTTATAAAGGAACCAAGTTCCATATTATCTTTGACTCAACACTCACAAGAGGCACCATGTTTTTACTCTTGAAGTTGCATCTATCTAAAGACATGGGCAGTTGATAAATAAATTAAGCACTTCCATTTTTTAACACAACCATGAGAACATCAGCAATATATTCGACGCTACTCACAAATCCATCGGTTGGATGCCTAGTCCTTGAACATACAGAGCACATGGAAGCAATTGAATAGACCCAAAGCATCACCATATCACTCTTTTTTATCTCAAGTGATCTTACCTACCTATACCAACACATTTGACGTGATTTGCATGAAGATGATTCAGATAGATTAGATGTTAGAAAATTAAACTAAAAGATACATTTTATATTTAAGTTAGAAGGGAGTATATAGCAAGGCTAGTCCCCACATGTTATGAACTAAGTTTTTATTATTACAATTTGAAGAGACCAAGCTTGAATGTTAAACAGTTTTACACTTTATTGAAGATTATCATTCCTACATTTTATTGAGTAATATTTTCTTTTTGTGTCACCTTGGATCAAGTCCCATCCATAGGTGACTACAGGGACTTGTGTGTTAGAATAGATTTATTATTTTGTATATGTATTCATAGAATAGAATAGATACCGTAGAATTCCTAAAAGTTGTAATATTTCCATTGTTTCGATAGAACATTGTTGATGAACTATGTCTACATTTGTAGTTAGCATTAACGTTTCCTTACTATTACTATAATTTGAAGTTGAATGATTATTTTTATTTTACATGAGATATTTTTATACGAACTAGGTAAAGCATTGAATTCTCTATTTGTTTCATTGATCACTTAAAATTTCATGTCACTGAATGTCTGTAATTGGTATGTTCATGGTACGGTAAATTAGGGAGTCCTTCAAAAGGTTTGTCTAAATATAGGTGAAGAGATTCTTAAAACTTTTCTATGAGAGTGTTGATAAAGGAGTAAGTGCAATGGTTGAATAATCAGATCCATATCCCTCACAACCCTTAAATCACAGATTAAATTTCTCTTTGTTTTTTATGAGTAGTATTTTGGATTGATTGAATTGAAGTTACATACTACTATGAATTATCATTTTCCTTTGTAGTTGCATATATTGTGTAGAACCCTCATAAGTTTGTATGAATATCTGGGTTTGATAATTAAAGTAAAGTTTTAGATACAACACTCTTGTTAACATATTCTCCAACAAGGCATAGTATTAATGATGATTGATTAAGCCTTTCATAAACTACCAATTTTGCTAAAGATATTCAATGGTGGCACATTTATCCTCATGGAATGCATGTATATGGATTTGGGGTGGATCTCCTAGATATAATCCAAGAGATGGAACATTGGAGGCCTAGTTAACTCAATTAACTCAAGCATCTTGCTCCAATCCTCACATGTGGCGCATTGGAGGCCTAATTCGGCCTAGTTAGCTCAGTTAACTCCATAATATTGCTCTAGTTCTCACATGTGGCACATTGGAGGCTAAGTTAAACTCAATTAACTCATCAATTAGCACATATTCTCCTCTAAATGGTGCATCAGGGTTTTTGATACCTAATTCGTGTTTCGTAGACCCTTCCATGTGTCACTCTCTCATCAAATCATGCATGAGCTCAAAGGGGGCTATTTCTAGCCTCCTTGTATTATTTAAAGAGGAATTGCCTCTCATTTTGTAGTTTGTTCTTGTTGGAGTTGTTCCAAATCCTTATATTTTTAAGATTTGGAATAAAATTTGTTGAGACTTTAGAGGTCAGAAGGGTGTGGTTCCTTGTTTGTGTGGATGAAAATGTTCTCCTTATCCATGTGAGGTAAACTTGATAAAATTGATGTATATGTTTCTTTTGTTTCCATTGGCCTTTGAAAGGGTATTATTTTTTTTGTAAGTTCAAGAGCTTATATATTGAGTAAAAGTAATAATGGTACAAAAAGTGTTACAGCTCATAGAAACAATCCTGCTGAGAGGAAGAAGAAGGTATAATAGTTCAGTCTGCCTTAGAGTAATAGTAAATCCTTAAAAGTATACCAAACCCTCCCTCGGTGAGGGAAAACAAGTCCAAAAAAGAAGAGATTGTACCCTTTTACATAGAAACATGTTTATCAGACTACAGTTTGTGACATGAAAATTCCAAAATTCATGTGACATAAAAAAAGGAGAAGCATGAAGACAAGAAACATGTCTAAGGTTTGAAATACATCTCCTTGATGATAGGAGTCCTGAATCTTGTGGATCCTGGATCACCTGGCGCATCCTTGTTGTCAAAGGCATCGTCATCGCTGGAGGTGTCTTCTTCTTCACTGTTGTCGGCATCGCTTTTACTAGCTGGAGGACTTTTGACTGGGAGGGGTGCTCTTTTCATCAAAGAAGCCAGACTAGGGGAACTTTTGCTGGCTGTGAAATATTTCATATGGATCGACGGGGTTTAGGAGAAAGGTTCAAAATACATAGGGACCGTAGGGGGAATGATGGAGGGGGTGGGTGCGGAAGTGGACACAGGGAATTTAGAGGGAATCGAGGCAATTGCAATAGGGACCGTAGGGGGAATGATGGAGGGGATGGGTGGAGATGCTAAGCAGGAGCTAAACTAGGAGGTTCTCAATGACCCAATAATTTTTGCAGTGCTCAGGGGTACGGCTTGCAACTGTGAGGTATCTTGAGAGCTCGTCCTCCCATTCATTGAACATGGTGTGAATAGAGTCTGGAATTTCAATGTCAAATCCTTCGTCGCTAGCCTATGCATTGAGCATAACAGGGCACTCAGTGTGAAAACCTCTCCCCATACGTCCTCGACGTGGAGTACCTCTCTAGCGTCGTGACATTGTTGGGCGACAAAGGGATGTAGAGAGATGGGAGCAAGGAGGAGAGTGGGTAGGATGCAGAGAGCCGAGAGCGATGAGACAATGGTGAGGGTGAAAAAGAATCCAGAACCTTAATCCTTTGGTGCGAAGGTGCATCAAATGAGAAGGATCATTAACGTGAGCCATCTGTGAGGTGACGACCTTGTACGTTCCAACAGTCGTGAGAAATCCACGTCCAGTTGTGTGATTAATGCACGCATCCATTGAAGCCAATGATAGGAGGGTGACGTTAGGTAGATGAAGGGGTGGCACCGTTGCGTGCCCCATCACCTACATTTGTGGCCATAGTTTCTATATGAACACCCGCATCCGGGGATTGAAAGGGTATTATTGCCTAGTAGGATAGATCTAGTATTATTGTTAGGTTCTATTGTAGGTTGTAGGAGAAGATGGTTGAGGTAGGCATTTTATTATTTTTATATGTGTTTGTGTTAACCTATCTCCTGTAGTCTACACAAAGAAGCAATAAGGAGGAATAATTCTCTTATTTTATGTATACTGTTTTGTTGTTGGTCTCCATCCATTAAGAAGAGGGGTGTTAACCTATAGAAACCCCCTCATGATTGATGTCTTTCAAAGGACTAGTCCCTCAACATTCTACCCCGCATATCCATAGTCATATTTGAAGGATTACAATATTCCTCTCTACTTGAACCCTCACAAAACTTAAATTTCAATATGTCATTTCTCTTAGATATACTTTGCTCATAAAAATTCATATTTGATATAGGTAGATCCTTCAAAGTACTAGTTTCTAAGTGTAGGATAAACTAGAAACATTTCTAGCATTTAACACTACTACTTTGATTTTGTTAAAGAGTGGTTTATTTGTAGCATTTGATTCAATTAGTTCATTGTCCTAATATTTATTTTTCTAGGGTTTTTAGCATCCTTAAAGGGCTAGTCATTTTTCACAAGAACCCGAGGCTACATCTTTACTCTCCTTTTCTCTAAAGCAAATGCAATTTAGCACTTGTATACCTTTGTAATATTAGTGTAAAATTTTATACGTGTTTGTGTATGTATCATATTTTAGCTTGCTTCCCATAGGTTGGACAACAATAAAATCTCATAATACATACCTTGGCTTCCTATTATATTTGTAGTCTTAATTTTTTTATTTAGTGATTTGTAGTCTAACAATATTTTGTAGGACAAATCCCCTTTTGGGGAAAGAGATCAAAGATATGTGACTTAGATCAAAGTTCCTTGATGATTTATAATATTTTATTTCATTTTTGGGGCAGAAATAAAACATTCCAAAGAAAAACCCAAACCAATCACCTTCCAACCCCCTAGGGTGCCAACTAAACAATTATTTTACCTCACAGTTTTCTTCGCTTCCACATTTTAATTTTATAATCCTGATTGTTGTCCATAAGGACAAATAATCAGAATTGATAAGGTTTGTATATCCCATTATAATGCAAATGGTAGGGTGGTGGTGCTAGATGAAATTATTTGCGTGATCATTAGAGGAAATTTCAACTCAAAATGGGCCTTTTAACTTTGATTCAAATTCCATGTCATCATGTGTTAGCCAATGAAATTGCTTTAAATTTGAAATACCGTATAGGTCTTAAACACTTTTTTAATATAAATTTGGGGATAGGTATCATAAAAAAAAACTACTTTTTTTGTTTGTATTTTTGAAATATCTCCCCGTGTTTTTACTCAAATTTTGATCAGGAGAGCTCGTTGGATGCGGAATTAAATTCCTCATCCAACGAGTACCCACTTGGCATACTTTTGATAGACCCCTCTACCCCAAAAACAACAAATACCTAAAAAAACGTGATGATGATGTCATCATCACATTTTTTCAGGTATTTCTTGTTTTTGGGGTAGCGGGGTCCGTCAAAAGTATGCCGAGTGGGTACTAGTTGGATGAGGAATTTAATTCCGCATCCAATGAGCTCTCCTGATCAAAATTTGAGTAAAAACACGGGGAGATATGTCCAAAATACAAACAAAAAACTAATTTTTTTCTTTTCTTCTTCCAAAATTAATAAATATTATTTTATTATTTTAACTATTATTTTATTAATTCTTTTTAGGAGGCCCATTTTGAGGTCTATGATGAGCATGTTAACACTCCTCCTTGTTCTCCTCAAGGTGATGAAGGTTTGCTAAGTTTATCTTCCTAATATTTTTTAAAGAGAACCTTCTAAGGATGATAATTGTGAGCATGAAGAAGATAGGTGCAACCAAAGGTATGATACTACTGATTAAGTCTCCCCCATCTTTGACATGGATTTAGATGATTATTATTGGACATACTTGGAAAAGCCCATTTTTTATATATTCAGATAATAGTGTGTTTATTTTAATAACCTTGGGAATCTTGGTATGGAGGAGGCACATTTAGACTATTCATATGATCATTCTCAAGCACACACAAGTACCAGTGATAAGAACTTAGGGAAGAATTTCATCGACAAAATATATTTGATGCAACCAATGGAGGGTCAATCTCAACCTTTATCCTCACATAAAGAATATTCTCATGATTTGGAGCAACCTGGTTCTTATCTTATTATAGAGATGTTTCATCTAAGAAGCCTTATCCTTTCAAATGAGTGCAATGGGTTTGTTGGGTTGCATCATGATACAAATATGTTTGTGATTCCTATCCAAAATTGGATTGAAGAAGCTTGTATGGAGACTTTCCAATATTGGCAAGAATTTGATGATATTACGTAAGCTTGTGGTCTTTTGTTTACCCCTTGCATCCCGAATATTCCAACATGTTTGCATCCAGTAAAAAATACGTCCTTGTTTTGGTTGGTAACCAAACATAAGGGAAAAAGCATTAACATTGATAAAATGTTAAGGTGGCTACATTGGATTTATAATTTCACATAAAATTTTGCTTCATATCATGCTTAGAGTGGGATAAATAAGATCCTTAGAATGAGCATTTACATACAACATTTCTTTTTAGTTACTAGAAATAGCATAGTTTTTATTTGTTAGTTAGTTTCATTTTCTAATAATGCATCTGGTATTTCATTTGGATGGCTTTTATATAAACATGTGCTACTAAAGCTTTGCTTTTCAAGATTGAAATGTTTTTACAAGCCATAGGTTGGAGATTCTATATTCTCGACTACTTTCAAAATATCAAGCACACTTCCCTAAGTAGGAGCTATTTGTTACCACCTAGTATGCATAAGGCATTCACTTGACATAAGATAACATCATCCAACCAAAAACATTCTTGTCCCCTATCCATATCAAGCAATCTTTTGCTTAGTTCCATGTACTTTGCACCTCCTTTTCATGGTCAAAGAGTGTTGTTTGTAAAATTTTGACATCCATTACATGTGTAAAAATGATAGACCGAGTGAGCCACTCATGTTATGGCACCTTTGGAGTGTTTTGTTTACGTGGTTGAAATTAGATCCTAGTGATTAGAGTCCAACATGGTTTTTCACTCACATGTCCAAAGCTAGTGTGTTATAACCTAGGTTCTTTAGGCTGGTGTCTAAGTCCTTATGGTTTGTGGTGGCTCTCTGATATGATAACCATTAAAGGCTACAAGTCATGGTTCCTAATTTATTCATCAACTTGGGAAAGTCAAAACTTAGGAGGTACTGGAACTTCATGTGCAACTACTAAGACCTTTTATTCTATTGTAAAATAAAATGGTTCCTAATTGAAATAATCAGAGTATTATTTTAATCATAGCATGCATGAACCAATTTGAAATAAGCAAGAAATGTAACTTTATGAACTAATCTACCTCTTTTCCTATTAATCCTTAATTCAAGATTATGTAATTAGTCTAAATATGCTACAGGAAACTCCTATTAACAAAGCATAAAATGGATCTAACTAATTGAAGAGATCACATTATTCAAAAACATAAAGGACTTAACTATTGTAAATTCCATCATGTAAAATGATTGCAACTACTCTATATTGCATAAGCTGAATATTGGAAAGCATCAAAATAACTACAATTATTCTAAATCACATGAACTGATCATTAGAAAGTGTTGATATAATGTGTGTTGAATTAATCTGCAAAAAGTAACCTATAGGAAACTACAAGATATATTAATTAACACTTCTGCGCTTATGATTCTATACAGTACTAAAAAAGGGCATGAATAAAATGGAACGATAACTAGTAACAGTTCTTTTTGAATACAACTAAACACACATCTAAACTAAATAAACTATATTATTAACTCTTGTACTGTATTAGGTTGTCCCTTCCCCAAAGCAAGCACAGGAACATAATTAAACTAAGTACTACAAGATATAAGAAATATGCAATTGTCATAAAGTTGAGTCGTTGTTCATTATCTTCAAAAATGTATCACAATCTAAAAACTTCTCAAAATATGTTGTATTTGTTTATCTTAGCACTCGAATGTCGAACCCTCATTTTTTTATGCCCAAGGGATTATTTATTCCAAAAACTATAAAAGACCTAAAAGCTTATATGAACTCTATTGGAAGTTTAAAGCTTAGTTACAACTGAGCCTTTTCTCCTAAAATCTTGGAGACAAATAGTAGTGGTCAGGATATCAAATATTTGATGTGTTGGTGACCTGATTGAGAACTCTACTCGGATGTATACATTATCCTCATTAATCTCTAAAATTTCTAATACTAATTTCTCTTACTGATAGAATTTAGTTGTAACTTCGTCTTATCAAAACTAGAACTTGTCTTCAATTGTAATATACGTTTCCTGCAATTGGCATCCACGAACTACTTGCATATGTTAGATTATTTATTTCAAAGAAAAACTAAAGTAATTCATATAGGAAAAAGGTTAAGCACTTTAATCTACATCATTCTATTTGCTAAATACATAAACAACCTCACAATATGTAAAACCACCCTTTAAATAATGTTCCTTTTCCTCCATTTCATGCTTAGGATATGACTTTTACCTCCCAAAAATTGGGGCTCATCAGTATGATGCCAAATTTGGTCAATCACCATGGTCCTATCATCATGCATGGTATATTTGGTCCCTTGGAGAAGAAAAAATGGCAAAAGACTATGTAAAAATCACTTAAGGATGTGAAATATCAAAAAGGAGACATTCCTAGAATATTTCCCCCCTTAATCGTGAGCATATATGGGTCTTCCATCATCCAAAGGAGCAAAGTGGCCCCTTACCCACCTTATGATTCATCTCCAATTCATAACTTGGCTCCCTTTGTTACTATGTGGAGTTAACTCCTTAATTTTCTTAAGATCTCCAAGAGGTGGTGCAATAGAGCATTGGAGGCCTATTTAATTGAGATAAACTCCTAATTTTGCTAAATATCTTCGATGGTGGTGCATTTATCCTCATTTTCATGTATGTATATGAATTTTGGGTAGATATCCTAGAGGTAATCCAAGAGATGGTGCATTGAAGGCCTAGTTAGGTCGAGTTCACCATCTTGCTCCAGTCCTCTCATGTGGCGATTTGGAATCCTAGTTAGGCATAGTTAACTTAGTTAAGTCCATCATATTTTTCTAGTGCTCACATGTGGAACATTGGAGGCTCAACTAAACTCAATTAAGCATATATTAGCTCCAATTATCCACCAAATGGTGCATTAGTATTTTGGAGACCTAATTAGGTTTTTGGTAGACCCTTCCATGTGTCACTCTCTCATCAAATCATGCATAAGATAAAGGGGGGGAATTATAACCTCCTTATTCTATTTAAATAGTCCTCTCCTCTCATTTTGTAGTTGTTTCTCGTTGGAGTTGAACCAAATTCTTGTATTTTTAATATTTGGAATAAAATTTGTTGAGACGTTGGAGGTCAGAAGGGTGTGGTGCCTTTTTTGGGTAGATGCAAACTTTCTACCTATTCATGTGAGGTAACCTTGATGCAATTTATGTATATGATTTCTTTTATTTACATTGGTCTTTGTAAGGGTATTATTTCCTAGTAGGATATATTTACTATTATTGTTAGGTTCAAGTGTGGGATATAGGAGAAAATGGTTAAGGTAGTCATTTTATTAGTTGTATATGTTTTTGTGTTAACCTCTCTCTTGTAGGATACACCTGGAAACAATAAAAAGGAACAATTCTCATCTTTTGTGTATCTAAAATGTTTTTGCAGGTCTCCATATATCAAGAAGAGTGGTGTTATCCTAGAGAAACCCCCTCATGCTTGATGCCTTTCAACGGACCAATCCCTCAACATTCTACGTTGGATCTCGATTGCCATGTTTGAAGGATTAAAATATTCCTCTCAACTTGAACACTCTCAAAACTGAAATTTCAATTTGTCACTTCTCTTATATATATTTTTCTCATAAAAATTCATATTTGTTTTAGATAGATCCTTCAAAGTACTAGTTTCTAGGTGTAGAATAAACTAGACACATTGCCAGTATTTAGCACTAGTACTTTGATTTTGTTAGACATTGGTTTATTTGTATCATATGAGTAAATTATATCATTTTCCTAACACTTCTTTTTGTAGGTTTTTATCAGCCCCGAAGGGTTGGCCATTTTTCAAGAGAACCCGAGGCTGCCTCTTCTTGATCTTTACTCTCCCTTTCTATAAAGAAAATTCGATTTAGCACTTGTATACCTTTGTAATTATAGTATAAATAATCATTATTCTTTTTCATTTGTATCATATTTTATCTATATTCCCATAGGTTTGATAGAAATAAAATTTCATGATACAAACCTTTATCTCCCATTAAATTTGTAGTCCCAATCTTTCTATTTACCAGTTTATAGTCTAACAATATTCTACATGGAATGGCCCCTTTTTGGGGAAGATATCAAAGAGCTCACTTAGAGAAATTTCCTTGTTGTTTTCTAATATTTTATTTCATATTTGGTACAGAAAAAAAAATTTCCAAAGAGCAACCGAGACCAATCACCATTCAACCCCTCGAGGTGCCAACTAAACAAATCTTTCATCTCGCTATTTTCTTCACTTCCACATTCTAATTTTGTAACCTTGATAGTTGGACATAAGAATAAAATAGGAATTTCAAAGGGATCCATAGCTCATATAATGCATAAGGTAGGGAGGTGGTGTCAAATTCCCCCTACCACCCTCTCTATGCCATTCATACATCATTTCTTATTTTCCTTTTTACTTAGCTTAGCATAGTTTTTTTCTAATTTGATTTAAATAGTAAGAAATCATTTGATCTCAATTGGAAAGAAATTAATTGCATGCTAATATGTCATGATTCAATCACCCATGCACATTGTAAATCACTCATTAAATTCTAACCAAAATCAATACTAAAACATTCTAATTAATTGCACAATTAATTAAAATTAGCCTCCTTAAAAAATGAAACTTATACATCTATATTCCATAGACTTGTCACTTATGGGAAAATTCTACAATGAAGGGGAATCAAATAGGTAGTGACCATGAATACCCATTAGAAGACACCCTCAATTGGTGTCAGTGTTGAGCATACCCCCACAACTCTGATCTAGTCTCATTCTCGTGTGGAACCACACTTGAAAATATGGACTTGTTTCCACATACCTCGAGTATATTGGAAACCCCATTGCCCTTAACAAACTAAACTGTAACAAACATTCGATCCTTGCACCAAACATGTTTACAATTTGACGCACCTCCATTTAACAATAAAATTCAATTATTGCCTCGACGAGTTCACAATTTGGCTTTACTTTCGCTTTCTAGTAAGTTAGATAACATTTATTTTATGTCGGTAAAGTAATCTTTTAGCGTAACTTGCAAGATTTTGTGACTCCATATTTTTATCACTTTTTAAAGCACCGTGTTATCTCCTAAATAAAATTTTCAATAAGTTCACTCAAAACAATTTATTTTTTGATTGCTAATGAAGGTTTCAGGCCATATTATGAAAAATATTGGGATGACTAACAAGGTTGGGATATCTGATGTTTTGTTTTTTAAGAAAATTTAAGGGTTTTAGCTTTCGGTGGCTTAGGAGATTTTTTCAACAACTCATTAGCCACCGAAAAGCTCACCTTTCGGCAGCTAAAATTTTTAACACAGGATCATGTTAACCACTGAAAGCCTGCTGATCGTGTTTGTTTATGAAATTTTGGGAAAAGGACTTTCGGTGGCTTAGGCGAGCTTTCCAACAGCTCATTAGCCACCGAAAAGCCTTGGTTTAGGCATCTTAGCGGGTGATTGAAGGAGGGAATTAACCACTGAAAGCAAGTGAAATGCGTTGGGGGAAAGGGCCGCTCAAAAAACTAAAAACACAGGTTTCCGTGGCTAAGCGTGGTTTCAAAAAGGTCTCTAAGCCACCAAAAGTAGACTATGAAAAGGCATCATTTTAAAATGGTGATTATGAGCGACTGGAGAATCAATTTGAAAAAATATCGGAGGTTTTTGTTCCTAACAGGTCAAATAACAATAACCTATCTCAATTTTCCTGCAAGTGTTGCATATTTGGAGAATCAAATCCATCTCTGAGACCTAAGTTTTGGATATCAGCATTTCTTGTTTCATACATGTTTTTGAAATCCATATCCCGGGAAAATTAAAATGAATTCAAAAACCATGAGAGAGGTTTTTTCTCAAAACAAACCAATATCCAAAAACCTCTTTCATTTTATGCCCAGGTGTCACAAATGTGAAGGAACAAGTCCATCTTTGAGCCCTAGTTTTCAGCAGTTTGGCCAAACTTTTAGGGAAAAAGTTGACCTAACAGAGCAATTGACAGCAGAGATTGAAGAACTCCCATCACCTACACCAAAAGAGCAAGATGAACTAGCAAAGAAGGCTTCCTCTAGCAATCCCAAAACTCAAAGGATAAATCAAGGCAAGTGTATGAGATGGAGATTTTGGAAAGGGAAATAAAGAAAAATAATGCTGCATTAACCAGTAGGAACAAGCTGCTACATAAGTCTTACCTAGAGCAGAGAGAAAGATATATATTCTTAAAAATATTGAATACAAGGTAACTAAAAGACAATATTAGATTTTACAGGATGATTAGACTCCAAAGAATGCAGCTGAAATAGGCCAAGGAAAACCCTAGAAGCCACCCCACGTTGGAAACCCTAGCTGAAGCTGCAGTTAGCCTTCAACCTCTAGAAACCAACCAAGCTGCTGTTAACCCTACTAGCACAGAGTCTACAGAAGAAGAAAGCTGGGCAGACTAACCTAAAAGGACATTTTTGGAAGAAACCTAATAATTTTTGGAAAACAGGGCTTTCGGTGGCTTAGGCAGATGTTGGGGCAGTTCATTAGCCACCAAAAGCATCGCTTTCGGAAGCTAACAGTTCCAATAGTCTGGCCTCTTAACCACCGAAAGCAGACATAGGCTTAAATTTAAGTTTTGGCACGCAGGACCAGTTTTGGGCGAATATAGATGGCTCAGGGACAAAGTCTGAAGATGAAAGACGCAAAAGAAAGCATCAGGAAAGGTTTGTTTCAGTTTTACTATGACATAATAGTGGAAAAGGTCACTAACACCTAGCTGTCAAAGGAAAACAATGACTTAACTAGCAGAAGACTAGTGGCAGTGATTGCCAGTACTTACTTTAGTTATTCGAAGGTTCAAACAGTGAACGAATTCTACAGATAGTTATACTAGTAGTTAATTAGGGTTTTTTGACCTAATTATGCAAAAAACAATTATTTTGTTTATTTTTATTAAATCAGATCCAAGTTTTCAGGATCTGAGTATTTTTGTAAAGGCTATAAAGCCTAAGACTTATTTGATTGAAAGGGTTCGACTTCGGGGACTTATATACCTATATTATTGTCAGCTTCTCATTTTTCTCATGATTTAATATAATCTCTTTGGTTATCATTTTGTTCAGCTTCCATTTCTGTCTTTATGTGCTTATGCTTGGATGTGTATTCAGGCTATATTCAAGTTAATTAATGACTGATAGCTATCACCCTATTAGCATGTTGATGTGATTTGAACTATAAGTACCATCCTTATCATGATTTAGCCATTTATATGCATATGTTTTGTGTGTAAATCTATCAGCCTGATGAGCTCTCCATCCCTGCACCTTATTGTCAACCTCTAAACAGTGGTAACTAAATCCTTGTACCTGATTGAGTTTCATGCATGTCTTGAGGGTGGAAGGTCATGTAGGTCACCTGACTTGATCCATATTAGAAAACCCCAAAAACATTGTAAGTCTCCAGGCATCCTTGAGCTGCAACCTAGAGGAGTTTCCTGGAGTGATAACAAATTGGCACCATTGCCGAGGAGAGAAGACTGAAGCTCAACTTCCCTGGGAGACGACATAGATCCTTTCTTTGATGATATACAAAGATTGGACATTATTCTAGTTGTAATCATCTATCTGGTGACTCCATTGAAATAAGGTGGCTTCAAGAAGACCAAGTACCAGAGAAAATTCTAAAGGGCCACCAACAACACCGGTTTCATATCCAGAAGAGATTCTGAGAAGAGCTAGGGCTTCACTAAGGCAAACCAGCAGTGCTGCAAAGGAAGCTACATCAGGTATTTCAAGAAATATTTCTGCTATTATTTCTTCTACTGAAACACTTAATTCTCAGGAATTTATAAATACATAAGAAAATTTTAGGGTTTGGGCATCTTCAAGCACTGTTGCTTGTGAAGATCTCATCCCTGGCGACTCCATGAAGGATGAACTCAGTAGCGACTCCAAAATATTAAGATGTCAAAAGCATTGCTGCTCTATTGGCTCAGAGGTTTGCACCTCTTGACTTCTACTCAGTTCCTGGTTTTCCACATCCAATACCTGATATGTCTGAATGGGGAGATTTTCTACCTGTCTTCAAAGAGGAGGAAGAAGATAGTCCCGCAGAACACCTCCTCAGGTTTCACAAATGCATGGATCTATTAAATCAGCAACATGAAGATGTTCGTATGAAGATGTTCATGTATTCATTATATGGTGATGCACGCCATTGGTATTTTTCTTTACCTCCTTCCAATATTTCATCATTGAAGAATTTTCACAAAGCATTCATTGAGCATTGTAAAAGGTACTATTCATATGAGTTTGCATTTGATAATTGTTGTGAAGAATATAAGTTGCATTGTGAGGATGAAAAGGTAAATAGAGAAGAATATTTTAAGTTTTGTGAGGATTTGTCCACTTCTGGAATTTATTTTAGTTCTACTTTTCAGCAAAGAAATGATCAGAGACATATGCATGATGTGGTTAATGATAGCTATGAAGAGTATGCTGCAATAGGGGACACTTCCCATTGTGATCGAGATATTAATGATCTTCAGAATGTTAACCATAATATAGATGCTTTTGACCTTGTACTAAATGCATCTGCTGGCTTAGGGTGTCAAGAAGATCAGTTTGTCCCCTTTGGAAACCCGAAAGATAATGAGCAGATTGAAGGAACAACATGTAACAAATTTGGATTTGCAGAAAATACTAAAGGCAGCCCTTAGTTTTCTGATTTGCAGACAAAGGAAGAATACCACAGATATGAAGAGGAAGATGATGATCTGAAAAGTCCAGAACAGCAGGGCATAACTCATCCTTCCTAGTTAGAGGTTGAGCAATCTATAGTTAACGTAGTGATCACTGAAAGCAGCCAGCAACAACATTTCATTAAGTTGGAACAACAGCATAAAAAGGTATTTCTTATTGGCTTTTATGACCCTGTTGCTGACTATCTAGAACTTGTGAGCAGCATAGATATCAAAATATTTTTGTCAGATGATAGCTGGTTCTGTCACCCTTCGAAACTACATTGCTGGATGCTAGGGTTTCATTTATTTTTTGGGTCAAGATCAAGGATAAGTTCAGCAGATCACCTTCTGACCTGGCTTCATTGGAAGCATGATGTCAAGACTCTACTGATTAGAATTAGGAGTAGGAGTAGATAGGAAAATAAGCTCTTAATATGAGCATCTAGGTCATTTTTAGTTGTTTTCATGAATAAGCAAAGCGGGCTACAGGAAGATTGCAGGGGATCAGTTATAAAAGACAAATGACTCCATGCCCAATGGAACTATAGAAGATAGCTTTAATTATTCTTTTTCAGGAAATACATTTTGGTCTGGGGTTCTTGGGACCTCACAGGGAGGTTCCCATCCTCGAGTAGGAGCTAGATGTTATCTCCTAAATAAAAAATTTCAATAAGTTCACTCAAAACAATTTATTTTTTTATTACTGATGAAGGTTTCAAGCCATATTATGAAAAAAATTGGGATGACTAACAAGGTTGGGATATTTGATGTTCTTTTTTTAAAGAAAATTTGATAGTTTTAGCTTTTGGTGGCTTAGGCGAGTTTTTCAACAACTCATTAGCCACCGAAAAGCTCACCTTTCGGCAGCTAACAGTTTTAACGTAGGATAATGTTAACCACTGAAAGCCTGCTGATCGCTTTTGTTTATGAAATTTTGGGAAAAGGAATTTCGGTGGCTTAGGAGAGATTTCCAACAGCTCATTAGCCACTGAAAATCCTTGGTTTCGGTAGCTTAGCGGGTGATTGAAGGAGGGCATTAACCACCAAAAGCAAGTGAAATGCGTTGGGGAAAAGCCTCTCTCAAAAAACTCAAAACACAGGTTTCTGTGGCTAAGCATTGTTTCAAAACGGTCTCTAAGCCACCGAAAGGGGCGTTTTACTGTGAAAAGGCCTCATTTTAAAATGGTGATTATGAGTAACTGGAGAATCACTTTGAAAAAATATCAGATTTTTTTGTTCCTAACAGGTCAGAGAACAATAATCTATCTCAATTTTCCTACAGGTGTTTCAGATTGGGAGAATTGAATCCATCTATGAGACCTAATTTTCAGATCTCAGAATTTCCTGTTTGAAACATGTCACTTGAAATCCAGATCCTGGGAAAATTAAAACGAATTCCAAAAAACTGAGAGAGGTTTTTCTCAGAACAAACCAATATCCAAAAACGTCTTTCATTTTATGCCCACGTGTCACATATTTGAAGGAACAAGTCCATCTCTAAGCCCTAGTTTTCAGCAGTTTGGCCAAACTTTTAGGGAAAAAGTTGACCTAACAGAGCAATTGACAGTAGAGATTGAAGGACTGCCATCACCTACACCAAAAGAGCAAGATGAACCAATAGAGAAGGCTTCCTCTAGCAATCCCAAAACTCAAAGGATAAATCAAGGCAAGTGTATGAGATGGAGATTTTGGAAAGGGAAATAAAGAAAAATAATGTTGCATTGACCAGTAGGAACAAGCTGCTACATAAGTCTTACCTTGAGCAGAGAGAAAGATATATTTTCTTAAAAAGACTGAATACAAGGTACCTAAAAGACAATACTAGATTGTACAGGATGATTAGACTCCAAAGAATGCAGCTGAAAGAGGTCAAGGCAAACCCTAGTAGCCACCCCACGTTGGAAACCCTAGCTGAAGCTGCGGTTAGCCTTCAGCCTCCAGAAACCAGCCAGGTTGTTGTTAACACTCCTAGCACAGAGCCTGCTAAAGAAGAAAGCTGAGCAGACTGACCTAAAAGAACATTTTTGGAAGAAACCTAATAATTTTTGGAAAACAGGGTTTTCGGTGGCTTAAGCGGATGCTAGGGCAGTTCATTAGCCACTGAAAGCGCCGCTTTCAGTAGCTAACAGTTCTGATAGTATGGAATCTTAACCACCGAAAGCAAACAGAGGCTTAAAATTAAGTTTTGGCACGCAGGACCAGTTTTGGGCAAACATAGATGGCTTAGGGACAAAGTCTGAAGATGAAAGACGTAGAAGAAACCATCATGAAAGGTCTGTTTCAGTTTTACTATGACATAATAGTGGAAAAGGTCACCAACACCTAGTTGTCAAAGGAAAACAGTGACTTAACTAGCAAAAGACTAGTGGCAGTGATTTCCAGTACTTACTTTAGTTATCAGAAGGTTCAAACAGTGAACGAATTCTACAGATAGTTAGACTAGTAGTTAATTAGGGTTTTTTGACCTAATTATGGAAAAAACAATTATTTTGTTTGTTTTTATTAAATCAGATCCAAGTTTTCAGGATCTGAGTATTTTTGTAAAGGATATAAAGCCTAGGACTTATTTGATTGAAAGGGTTCGACTCCGGGGACTTATATATCTATACTATTGTTAGCTTCTCATTTTTCTCATGATTTAATATAATCTCTTTGGTTATCATTTTGTTCAGCTTCCATTTCTGTCTTTCTGTGCTTATACGTGAATGTGTATTTAGGTTATATTCAAGTTAATTAATGACTGATAGCTATCACCCTATTAGCATGTTGATGTGATTTGAATTATAAGTACCATCCTTATCATGATTTAGCCATTTATATGCATCTGTTTTGTGTGTAAATCTGCCATCCTGATGAGTTCTTCGTCCCTGTACCTTATTGTCAACCTTTGAACAGTGGTAAGTAAATCCTTGCACCTGATTGAGTTTCATGCATGTCTTGAGAGTGGAAGGTCATATAGGTCACCTGAGTTGATCCATATTAGAAAACCCCAAAAACATTGTAAGTTACCAGGCATCCTCGAGCTGCAACCTAGAGGAGTTTCCTGGAGTGATAACACACTGGTCTATAATTTCATTTATGCTAAAAAAAAAATCGTTTGTTGAGTTACCTTTGTTATATTGTTTTCCTAGTGTAATTTAATAACTCCTAAGTCACTTTTCCAGGGCGAACATCCTAGATTTCACAAGGTTTACCTCTGGATTTTGTTTAGGAATTGGCCTTAATAGAAGGACTCAAGTATAATAGTGATAGTGGGAACCCGACTCATTGATTTTCCCCCAAGGCTCTTCTCAATCGGTTGATATTTTTCTCACGTTCACGTGCAAATCTAGGTGACAACAGTCATCATTTTTTTATTGCATGTAAACTTGTTGTCATTTCATTTTCATATGTATATTTTACCAAGTCTTTTTCCTTGAATTATTCACTTTCAAAATTCAATGGCTTGCCTTCTTCCATCAATACTGCTCCAATTCCTTGTCCTAATGCATTAGACTCAACTATAATTTTCTTACCAAAATTAGGGGTTGCCAACACTAGTGTAAAAGACAAGGCATCCTTTAAGAGTGGGAATGCCGAGGTAGCCTTTGTTGGGACTCAAAAATGTCATATTTTCATCCACTTTACCTTTCACTATTCCTCACATTTCATCGCCCCATTAACCTTTCATTATACCATTTCCATACATATATTTGGGTTTCACCTTATTATTTTCCACTTTATTCATTTTAGTATTATAAGTGAATTTATGATTAAATGTTAGAAATTAACATGTTTTTCACTAATATCTCAAGTATGGATGAGCTTTGTAATGTGTAGGGATATGTGAAAGATTAATTCAAAGAAAAGACTTCTCGAATATCTCCTCCACCATTTCAAGGAAATTAGTTGAGAGTGGTTGAGAGAATAATGGATCGGTCATTATGAGATGGTTATATCCTTCTCAAAGAAATTCATGTATAAAAGAGAGTGCTCTCTCTTCATTTGGGATATCTGATTAGTCTCAGATTGTAGAAGTTAGTCTTGACTTTGTAATATGGAGAAGGGAATCCTTAGCTTTTGTTCATAATGCTTTCATGCTTTATCATTGATTCTTGTGATGTAATTAATTAAGACTGCTTTGTTGTTTATGTGAGCTCACATGTGTTGTTTGGTTTCTCTTCATATGTTGTCTTTCTTTTATGCAATTTACTTTCAGTCGCGTGTTTCATCTTCCAGCATTAGATTAGCAGTTGTGTGTTTCATCTTAAGGGGGGATTAGATTACCAATTAGCAACTAGCAAATGGGGGTTAGATTGGCTTAATTTCGATATTTTGCATGTGCTTCGTAAGCCTGAGAACCTTAGATTAACAAATTAAATAGTTGGGAAGATACTACAATGAAATTAAACGACAATATTTATGCCTAACATATTGGTGCCATTGCTAGGGAGGCACGATGGATTGAAGTTTGATTAATTTTCTGCAAGCATACACTAGAGTGTGAATTTCAATTTCTGCAATGAGTGAAATTCAATTTCTACAAAGAGTGTTTCAATTCTGCAAGTGTGAATTTCAATTTCACCAAGTGTGTTTTTTCGCAACTGTGAAGAGTAATTGTTTTCTGTACAGAGTGTTTTTTTTAATCTGGTTCAGCAAGAGTGTTTAAAAAAAAAAAAATCATTTAGATTTGGGTGTTGTAAGAATCCCTTTTTCAAAATGATTTAACAATGAGTTTGATCTTAGAACAGTTCACTCAGATCCTTGCAAAAGTAGGGAACTCCTCTTCTCACGAAGAGGAGATCCTGACAACAGCCAAGAGCTTAATTACTCCTCTAGCAACGAACAAGGAATCAACATATGAAGAATCTTCCACATCTAATGACGAAAAATTATTCGAGCAGGAGGTTGAGGAGGACAATGAGGAGTTGTAGCATGATTTGAGGAGTGAAAAATATGCCTAGGAAAGCCTTATCGAACGATGGTTTCAAGCAGGTACCAGGTTAGATCAATTTAGTTTTTCTTTTCTTTCAGTTAATTCACAGTCACAAAAACTAATTTCACACATTTATGTTTATCCTCATCTTCTATTTACAAAATTAACATTGAACATATTTTTATTACTGTTACGCGAATGGCTACATTGGATATTAACTACACGTAACTGTTTTCTAAATTCCAATTAGCATAGAGTAGGTAGGATTTTATTTTCAGTTTTTGCTTTCACCTAGAATAAGTATGCTTTGCTCCGCGCTTTGTGCGATCGCAAGGCTCCTCCACACTTTGTGCGATCACGAGGATCAGAAAGTAGGATGTTTTCTAACATTTCCAGGAAATAATAAATTAATGTTTGCAAACATGCCTAATCAATTTCATCCTTAATTTGCAAGTCATTTATCTCCATTTGCTAAAACTTTTTGTCAATTTGTAAAATAAAATTGGCTTGCAAATTCATGTGGGTCACGAGTGCATTCTTTGGAATTCTAAACTAAAACAGTGGCTGAAATTATAATACTAGTGCTGCGTTTTTCCAAGCTGAAACAACGGTCGAAACATCCTATGAAACAATAGCTGAAAAAGTGTCACGCCTACAAATTCCCCATTGATTGGAGTCACAATGTTGCTTTCTTTTTTCCTTCGTCCTTCATCCTGTAGCTGCCTGAAAATTAACTCTGCAATAATGCCTCGGCCAAACCATTCTTGAAATTTTCTGTATTTTCCCACTCCATCCATATGCAATTCCTTAAAAATATCCCTCGATCTAAAGAACAACCTGCAACAACAGTGAAACAACTTGGTAATAACAATTTAGATCTCCATGTGTAAGGCGCATTGTCCAGATCGGGCCAAGAAAAAAAAACAGAAACTATGATAGGGATTGATTGAATTACATTGTTGAAATTGTCCAAAAATTCTCTCATTTACACTCCAATTTACCGCTGCAATAATTTTTTGTCTCAGTCAATTTAACCTTGGCTCGAATTGCAACAATAAGCATGAGTTTTGACAACCATCAAATGGACTTCGGTCTAGAAACTAAACTAGCCTCAACAACCAATCTATGATCATTCCTAGCTTCCTAACAGATGTGAGTCCGAGTGTGACAATGTAAAAGATAACTCTTATCTTTTTTTTCAAAAGCCGAAACTTGCTCCCGAGATTCTCGTGTTCAAAATAAGCTTCATTTGAAAAAAGTACACAACATGCCTCTCACTAATAATATTATGTGATTGTTGGCTAAATTCCCATGCGTCCCATCCTTATACTAAGCAAAATAGAATATCTGCCAAAAGTTTGGGATGCTGCCCCCCATAAGTTTTAAAGAATTACAGAGACGAGGTAAGCGGATCCGTTTTCAGATTCATATCCTGAAAGGAAAGGAAAATTATGACTGATATGATTGTGTTGCTGCTGCAACTATCCCCAAAAAACTTTTGTACATTTTTTAGGACCCCTTGGAAGATCTTAGTTTTACCTATTAAGCACTTTGAGTTTGATTTCCAGCCTTTATGATTTCTGTCCATCATGAAAAGTTCCAAAGTTTCCTTTATTTTTCACTAAGACAAAAAGTGGTTTTTGATCCGCAATAGCGGATGGTTTCCCAACTTGGAGTCGCTATAGTGGCCGCTTCTTCTTTTTTGAGCCGCTACGGCAGATGAACATTCATTTTCGAGCTGCTACGGTGGGTGCATTATTTGTTTCAAGCTGCCATCAGGTATATTTTCAATTGCAAGCTGCTACAACAGGTAAAGTCCAAATTTGTGTGTCTGAAAATTGTCTGATGTTTTCACCCTAGTATGGTGGAATACTTTTCAAGTCACGTCCGCTACGGTGGCAGAATTCATTTCTCATCTTTTCTTCTTGCCCCAGGATTTGCAACGATGGATTCCCAATGTTTGGTTAGTCGTTACGGCAAGTGCTTCTTCGGTTCTAAGCCGCTACGGCGGATGATATATCATTTTGGATCTTGGTATTTTTGAAGCCGCTGCCATTGCTAAAGTCTTTCTCTATGCGATGTTGCTACGGCAGAGGCATTTTATCGTCAGTTGACTGATTCTGATAAGACTTGCTACGGTGGAGGTTGTTTAAACTCAGAGCCGCTACAGCGGCTGGCATCCTTTCTTCCCGTCGATATGGTTTCAATCGCTAGGTTGCAAAAGAGAAAGTGGGTGATTTGTAAAGTGTGAGCTGACAGTTGCGGGTGAGTGAGAGTTTTCGAGCCGCTAATTCAGGTCTGTCCGCATGACAACTTATGTTTTCCAAACCGGATTTTTGGCTCCAACGAAGTTTTCTCGAATGAATGTGTGTAAAGGTTTTAACCTTGACAGCCTATTTATTCACCAGTTGAAAGGTTTTTCCATTTGATTTTTTACAGAGAGAGTAAGGAGTTGGTGAGCGATAATCTCGTTCGAGCTTTCATGCGACTGGTAGAAAATCATCTGTGGAGCTCACAAGGCGCAACATCACCGAGTGCTTTCAGCTGCGTGTCGAGCCTCCGGCCTGCCAGGTAGGTTTGAGTTTCTCCTTTTCAATTTATTGTTTGGTTTGAGCCACAGGGTTGTAGACCATTGATCCGACTACGCAGGGTTAGGTTAAGCTTTTTAATTTTGCTCCATTTAAAAGAGGTTTTGCTCGTATATTTCCTTAGGTTTTGCCTGTCATATTTTCCCCTAGTCGCTACCTGCTACAAAGCATCATCAGTGAATCCAGAGGCGTTTCGCCCATAGTCTGTTAGGAAAATGATGATTTTTCAGAGAGTCGAGTTTCACGTCGACATGGAACTAATGTATATCCTGCTCTTGGGTGTTGGTGAAAGCAGCGTTTTTCCCACTTCACGTACAGCCTTTAGGTTTTGGGTGTTTTTGTTCTGGCCGAGGGAGTGGGGGTCTGGGTATTTAACCCTAAGGCGTTGTTGTTGTAAGCTTGAAGTTTTATTACACCTGCAATATTTCCAAGTTTGGATTTTTTTCTCCTAAAAAGTACAAAGACCTAAGCTGCCATGTCCAGTGATTGTTGTAGCCCTCACCCGTGTCATACGCTGCGTGTACCAACAGATGGAGATGATAGAGTAAGATAGAATGAGGGTTATGTGCTTATTCGGTTGTTTCATGCTTTCATTTAGATACATTTTTAGTTTATGACGAAAACACTACGACAACTCTGTTTGTTTGTCACATGTACAACTCATCTCCGACACCATGACGAAGAAAGGAAATAAGAGGTCCAAGATAGTTGAAGATGATTTAGATTTAGAAATGGTGGAATTTGCGCCCATAAAAAAGGTGGAAATCATCTATGAGGACACCAAAGCCGTAACTGGAGTTGAGCTCTATTTTAAGTGGGGTTAGATGTTCCACATGCTAAAATAAAAAAAGGTCTCGGAGGCAGGTTTGGAAGACCTAGTTTTATATGAAAACATATTGCGCTCTGGGCTCACCAAAGTAGCTACCAGACTTGAAATCCTCCCATGTGAAGAAGTCATTGGGTGGATCTTTCCAAGAATTGATACCATAGGGATGATTATGTATGATGTAGAGAACAAAGCATTCACATCTTTTATGCCTGCATTTGTATTAGCAGCCTACAGCTTACCACAAAAGGACACTAGTGTGACAACATAATGGGTTAAAAGCCTAAAGCTCAATTATACAACCACAATGAAGATGATCGTGTATGAGGGAAAAAAATTCTAACACAAACAATATGCAGAGTATGAGTCTGCTCACCTTCGGACTCCTTTCATAATAATAGCACTGATGTTGAGCAGACTCAACGGTAGGGTTGATGGAAAATTTTATAATTTTGGTTGGATCCCAGTTATGTACTATGTAGCCATGGAAGGAATAATTTTTAACTGGACAGATATAGTGACCATGAACTTGGCCAAATGCATTAGAGCAGCCTAGGAAGGCTTGCAGCAAAGCAAATCAGAATTTTGCGTGTCTTCTTTTCTAATAGACTGCATACTCTACCGAAACAGGTTTGAGAAGCTCAATTGCATTTGGAAAGGGGGAAAAGCCCCTATATACAAAACATACTAGATACCGGGGACTCATAAGTATCATAACCATTACCAGTTGATATGTGAAGAATTTCTAAGACCCCTGTATCAGCTGATTTTCCTGGAAGAGTGTCCCTGCTTGTCTGAGGGAGCTTTAGAATCCATCAGGGAATATGGGGACTACTTCTGCTCCCAAAAAGGTACGTATCTAAGAATGTATGGGGGAACCAAAGCCTTCTTATTGATGCCCAAATACGCAACTGACTACATAGAGCACAAGGAAGCAGTTAGACAAGTTTTTCTGGATGGATTTGGGAATTATTTGTTTGATTTGAAAAAAGTTGTGTTCCCATCAGTACCATTTTATGTGGGAAGCTACAAGTTTTCCAAGGTTAAGGGAGCTCCAAATTTTGTCAAGGAACTAGAGAATTTCCATTTTGGGGAAAAAATATTTCACTGAAATGAATCACAAGGTAAAGTGGCAGCCCATAAGGTGAATTTTGAATACACAGACTATGTAGATAAGGAAGAACAAGTATACATGAATATTTATAGCATGGTTACTTTGAGTAAGCATTTGAAAAGGAATACCTATGGAGTTAAAGGGAGCAGCAACAGCAATCCAAAATCAAATGAGCGAGAGGAAGTAGCTGCAAAGAAGGCCAAGGAAGAGAGTGCTTGTAGATTGGTAGCAGGAGCAAAGAGGATATTAGATGAGGAAAAAAAACGAGAATAAGAAGAAGAAGCTTCCAGGGAAGAAAGAAGAAATAAGGAAGAAGACGCCCAAGGTAAGATTGCTGAGATGGAAAACGCCATAGCTTAGGAAGCTTTGAATCTAGAGCTGGAAGGGAAAGACCTAGAAGACTGTAATGAGGAACAAAGTAAGACAAATGAAGAAGATCTAGGTGGTGTAGACCAAGAGCAGAGTCCTTCCCGAGATAATACTGAAGCCCCTCCATCTACTTCAGAAGCTTTACTTACAGGAGGCCATCTGCCCATAGTGGAGATGAGATTAGTACCATTTACCCCATCCAAAGAATATGATGTGGCTTGTTTAGAAGACCTACATTTTGAACCAAAGACAAAGTCAATCATCTGTAAAACATAAAAGATTCTGAAGAGAGGAGATAGACCCCCGGTCTCCATAGTTACAGAAAATAACAGTTGTGAAGAATGTTGAATAAAATCCAAAGCAAATGGCTTCCATGGGAATTGCATCTACAATTACATCTGCATACGCCAATGCTCACAATATTGACAAGCTCACAGAAACCCTTGAAAATTTCAAGGGAAAAATAGCTGAGATGAAAGCAGTGTTGAAAAAGGAGGAAATAAGATGTAGAGAATCCAAAAGGAAGTACGAAGATACTCTCTCAGACTATGAAAAGTTGCAGCAAGACTATCAAAATCTAGGAGAAGAGAAAGACAATTTGAAGCAAGCCAATATGAGCCTGATTAAAGAGAAAGAGGAGTTGGAAAATAAAGTTTAAGAGTTGGAAACATAGAAGTCTATAGCTGAGCAGAAGGCAGGATAATATGAAGTCCAGGTGGTGGCACTAGAGGCTCAAAAGAGCTCATTAGAGGTGTTGTTGAAAGTAGCTAACAAACAAAGAACAGGCCTAGCACCTTTGACAACACATGCTCTTATGCTCAGGAGAAAAATACATCAGATGCAGGTCCAGATTGCAGAAGAGGTTTTGAAGGTTAGGAAAGTGGAAGCTCAACTGGAATAAATCTCAGTCATAGCTTCCCAACTTAAAGACAAGACTTAGAATGTCATGGAGATCATTCAAGCAATATTTGCATGGTTTGAAACAACCACAGAGGCCCCAACAAATATACCAGTCAAATATTTGGAGAGAATGCAGCTTGAATTTGAATTGATAGCCTTTGGTAATAAAGCTGCTGAGAGTTTGTTAGAAGCAGTCAAGAAAACTAAGGACCAGTGCATGAAGTTTTGTGAGAAGGTACTTGCAACTCACAACAGGTACCAAGCATCATCAAAGAAAAGGTTAGATGAAATTCCTACACATGAAGAACATTTGAAACAATTACAGGAAGATGAGTTGGGCATACAGCTGATCAAACGTTTGGATGACCAGGTGCTTATATGTGTCATTGCTCAAGAAGTAGTAAACAATTGTTGATTGGAAGATCAACTCAGATTCCTACCAGCTAGATTGGCTAACATAAAGGCTCAGGCTACCAAGCACAAAGTTACTGTCAGATTTTTGGAGCCATCAGACTTTGAAGAAACAGTTACAGATGCTATGGATTGGAAGCAGTTTATTGATGAGTTGGCCAAGTCCACATAAAACTGTTGACACCTGGGAAACCTATTTTTTAATATTTGTATTTTTGTCTAAATTAGCAAATACACTAAGAGACAAACCCTTTTGTAACCGAATTGTAAAGGAATCCCAAAAGGCAGGGAGGTCGAAGGTCACTTGGAAATGTATAAGTCTAGGTAAAATCGAATGAGAGAGGACTTTTCCATGGTCTCTTATGTGAAAGGATTTATGTAAGAAGAACTATTTCTTTTTATAATAAAGAAGGATTTATTTTCTTTCTGTTGGAGAAGGAGCTGTTCAAGTTTCAAATGCATGATGTGTGGATGGTTGAATGTAGAATTATATTTGTTTCAACTTACTTTGCAAACATGTGAGATCATTCTAACTTGTGAATTACTTCTGTGTTATGAATGATTTCCTGTTATTTGATGAAGCTTATGCAGCAGATGGATTAATGAATGTTTTAATCAACACTGAGCTATCTCTCTGTTTATCTTTCTACTGTATTCATGTGTTTTGAATTATATCAGCTACCTGTAATATTCTTTATGCATATTATACAGTACATTGCTCACATAAATAATAATTTTCTCCCTGAGGATAGGTTAGATATTATTAGATAGGATTAGCTTAGTTGTCGTTTAATTTATGTGATTCAGGAACAAAGGAGATAAGACGGGAGGTGAGAACCTACACATCACATTGTGAACCCTTTGCTTCCTAATCAAAATGCATTTAAATTTAGGCACTTGCATATCATTATAAAATATAAAAGAAAATAAACATAAACGGTGGAATGGGCCGCAACCGGTAAAACAAATTTAAATCGTTACTTAACTCTACGGTAGTCGGACCATTAATCAGACGGATTCCCCATACCAAACAATAAGTGAACTAATTGGGAGATGTTATTGGAGAGAATCCTTACTGTCGATACCTGGGATTTTCTAGGCCTCAATAGTTTTGGCGCTAGAAGGAGGGTCGTGAGTGCATGGCTGGCCAAGGAAATATCTTTCCTCGAGAACATTCTACCGGTGACATTTTTCGAACTAATTTTCTCAAAATACCAAGCCCTGAAAGAAAATTTAAGCACGAGTCAGACGACACCGAGTATCTCTATCCTGTCTCTAACGAAGTAGTAGATCATTTGAGAAGAATCACAAGATCTTATGCAAAGAACCTAGGAGGATTTCCAAATATTCATGCCCTACCTAGAAGACAAATTCACAAGAAAGAGCGCACTTACCTAGAGGATTCTCTATAGGTTGAAGATTTTGAAGAGTTGGTAGATTTAACCTTGTAAGAGATTGATCAACCCCTTGACCAGTTAGGACTTGATTCACTTATTCAAACTCCTTTCCAGTCTCCACCTCAGTCTCCTAGACTGATCATGGCCATAAATGTACCTCCAAACCCTAATGAAAATCAGGCCAATCCGCCTGCACCAGCTTGGAGGGCTAGAACACCATTAAACTTATCTCCTCTAGTCCATGATTTTCTGCGGAATTATGGAAAGGAGTGATCTATATTCGACCTAGGGAAGGCACATATGTGGACGATCATCTACATAGTTTTTTCCTAGTTTTGGAAGCACTAGCAGTTGACCATGAGGATGTAGTTTGTAGGTTGTTTCCTCATACTCTTAAAGGAAAAGCAACGTCCTGGTATTTTGGTTTACAAGCCAATTAAATTACTAATTGGGACACTTTTGAAAGAATGTTTAAAAGCAATTTCTGCAGCCAAAGGACCACTGCTTCTTTAATGAAAGAGTTGTTAGCTCTGAAGAAAGAAAAGAAAGAAAAGGTGTAGGGCTTTACCCATACGTTTGCTGCTCACTTAAAAAAAATTAGCGCAGCCATAAAACCCACCGAATAAAATTTAATAGAATATTACATGTCAACCCTTGACCCTGAAATGGCCATGTTTGCTAAAAGATCAGTTAAAGCCACCTTGGCTGCAACATATGAAGAGGCTGAGAAGATAGAGGCTGAGCTAGAAAGTGTAAACAAATATCCGTTGGAGCCAGAAGCAAATACTTTCAATAACAAGAAACCTCTATTATTAACCAGACCTAAAGATGAAATATCCAATGAATAGGAGGGAGTAGTCAAGATGGTCCATAAGTTATCAAATAATATTGTTGACATGGAAAAGGAGAGGGAAACTAAGAAGCAATTCAAGCCCTATTATAAGAGAAAAGAAGAAAGTGGTCCCTCACAACCTCCTATAAACAGTTCTTCTGTCATGAATCTCACTGAAGTTGGGATGGATAACTTCTGCAATTTCCATCAACAGCCTCATTCCGAAAAAAATTGCCCACAATGGATTAATTCTATGTATTTAGTTATGAATCAGTTACTTGATTCTAAGTTAACTGAACCTATGGATGAGGAAGAAAAATTGCACGAATCAGAGGAGGCACCAGAATAAACTACTATGGTCTTGTGGAATTGTGCACCTATGCTTGGATTGGAAGAAGAAGAACCTAATGAAGAGATACAATTGTCGGATGTTAATGTCACAACTAGGAGCAAGGGTCCAATAGTTGAAGATAACACACTACTCCCCAAGATTAAAAGGATTCAGGAAAATTTGAAGAAATTTAGGAACAACACTTAGACCCAAATCATACCTGATTTGGTCATAACGAGGCAGAATACTCCAACAATTAGTAAGCCCGTAAAGGAGGCTGAAAGGAAAGTAGAAGTTGTGAAGAAAAAATCAACAGACTGTGAGATGGGGTACGATATTATAGAATACATCAAGAAGACCAAAGCTAATATTTCTTTGTTTGAGATGTGTAGTTTACCCCAGCAAAAGAAGAAACTTTTGGAAGCATTAAACCCACCAACTAGCAAACCCCAAGAAAACAGTCAGTCAGAGGAAGAAATCAATGAAGCTAGTAGTGGTGGGAAGTCCAAGTCCAGAACTTTACCTTTTCTACTCACATTTTAAATTTTAAATCATAATGTGCACAACTGTTTGGTTGATTCAGTAGCATCTGCTAATGTTATGCCTTTGTCAGTGTGTAAAAGGATAAATGGCCAACCCAAGCCATATGATGGCAAGATAATACAGTTAGACAGAACAACTGTGAAAGTGGTAGGAGAGATGGAAGACGTACTGATACGTTTATCTGCTGATGAGAGAGTGTGTCAGTTCATAGACATCATGGTGGCTAACATACCAGAAGCTTATGGATTAATTTTGAGTTGAGACTGGTTTGTGAAACTAGATGGATATTTTGCAACTGATTGGTCTCATTTAGGGTTACCTTATCAAGGATTCCAAAATCAAATTAAAGTAATGAGAGAAACACATATGAGACACAACGTAACTCAATTAGAAGGGAAGAATGAGCCGGTGAATTTTTCGCATCCTGTGTTGGGAAATTATCTCATTGAGTTAGAACCGAGAAATTACCAAGTTGAAGAAGCTATTAATGGATCAGATATACAACCCGGTCTCCTTTGGTTTTTGCGGGATGATGATGTTGACTGTAACATAGTTACTCTAGTTTCAGATGTAGAAAGTAGAAATAATTCAGTAGATGTAGTAGATAAGTTTTGGGTTCTATACTTTGACGGTTCAAAAACGCAGGAAGGATAAGGAGCTGGCTGTATCCTGATGGATTTAGAAAATAATAAACATTTTCTTTCATGTAGATTAGAATTTGAATGCACAAATAATACAGCTGAATACGAAGAAATAATACAAGGATTAAAAAAGGAAATTGAATTTAAGGTTAAGAATTTAAAAGTCTATGGAGATTCTAAAATTATTATCAAACAAGTCCGAAATACCATCCATTGTTTATCTACACATTTAAAGGGTTACCAAAGTGAAGTTTGGGATTTGTTAATGAATTTCAATGCATTTAACATATTTTCGATTCTTAGGCTGAAAAACGCAGCAACTGACTTATTAGCTACGTCGGCCGCCAGGCTTCTTCTAACTAATAATAGATATTCTATTTAATTACTTTTTAGGCCTACTGTACCAGATAATATCACGAATCTAAGAGTATTCGGTGACGACCTGTAGATCCTAGAATTTCTGAAAAATGATGAGAGTTTCAAGGGAGCAGTAATTGATGAAGAAGAACATCAAGCGAACCCTCAAAGCATAAACTTTATACCTAAAGGAGTTAGAACATTGGAAGGAATGTTTGATTTGAATAATAAGTTTGGAAGGCCAACAAATGTTAAAACACATAGCTCATCTATGCAATTTGAGCTGATAAATTTTGGGTTAGAGGCTCAGCCTAAATATGTAAACTTGGGAAAGTCCTGCTCACTAGGAGAAAGGCACAAATTCATTAACTTGTTTAAGCAATACAAAGACGTCTTTGCTTGGACATACGAATATTTGAAAACTTATGATACTAAGATTATACAGCATTTTGTTTCGATCAAAGCAGGGGTTAAGCCATATCAACAACCTTTAAGAAAAATGCATCCTAAGTTGTAGCCTTTTATTCAAAGCAAAGTGAAGAAGCTACTTGATGCAAGAATTATCTTTAAAGTCAGACATTCGGAATGGTTTTTGAACTTAGTCCCAGTAAGGAAAAAGTCTAGTGAGATTAGACTCTGTGTGGATTTTAGGAACTTGAATCATGCCTTCGATAAAGATAACTACCTAGTCCCACCCATGGAACAAATCTTGCAGATGGTCTCTGGGTCAGAATTATTCTCTTTGCTAGATGGTTTCTCAGGCTAAAATCAAGTATTGGTAGCCAAAGAAGACATATTGAAGACTACATTTAGAACTAAGTGGGGGAATTTTGCATATACGAGGATGCCCTTTGGACTCATTAACGATGGAGCATGTTTCCAAAGGGCCATGGATATAACTTTCTGTGGGTTGATTGGATGAAGCGTGGTAGTATATTTGGACAATGTTATAGATTATTCCAAGAAAAGAGAGGAACACATGTTTCATTTAAAACAAATTTTCGAACGCTGTCGAAAATACAACATTTCTTTAAATCCAAAGAAATGTGTGTTTGTTGTATTGGACGAAAATCTTTTGGGTCATATAATTTCTAAGAAAGGGATCTCAATAGACCCAGAAAGGATTAAAGCAATAGAATAGATCCCTTTTCCCCACAATAAAAAAAGAATGCAATCTTTTATGGGGACTATAAACTTTGTGCGAAGGTTTGTGCCTGATTTTTTTCAGATAGTCAAACCTTTGCAACAAATGGTTAAGCAAAGTGCGCAATTTAAATGGTTAGACTTAGAGAAAGGGGCATTCGACAACATTAAATCAACAATAACCCATGCACCCTCTATGAAAAGTCTAGATTTCGAGAAATATTTTATCTTATACACTTTTGCTTCAGACAACTCATTAGCAGCAGTGCTTACGCAGAAAGAAGAAGGGGGAGATGAGTACCCCATATCGTTCATGAGCACTGGACTACAAGATTTTGAGTTGAACTATCCCTCTGTTGATAAAAAAACCTATGCAGTATTCAAAGCGGTAAAACAATTGAGGCCATATATACTAAAGAACATGACCAAGGTTATTGTACCGCACCCGACAGTCCAAAATATTTTCGTACAAAAAGAGTTAGGAGAAAGAAGAGGGAATTGGGTTACAGCCTTACAAGAGTACAACTTGGAGTTTAAGACAACAACTATCGTCAAAGGACAGGGGTTGTGCAAATTAATGGCTAAAATCTAGGACAATGAAGAGAATGAATGGGAGAATGAGACAGAGCTGCATATGATTGATGTATGTCCCATATTTACAACCCCAGAATCTTGGTATCGAGACTTAGTTCACTATCTTCAACAGGTTATTTTCCTGAACACTGGAACTCCAAGCAAAGAAGGGCCTTGCGCTTAAATTTCGTGTCTTATAAAATAATTGATGGAGTGTTATTCAGAAAAAATTATGACGGAGTTTTCCTCAGATGTTTAGAACGCGAAAATGCAACCAAAGTAGTTAAAGAATTACATGATGGCCCTGCTGGAGGTCTGGAGATACTACAACCCATAAGATTCTAAGAGTTGGATACTATTGGCCAAAATTGTTCAAGGATGCTCATGCCTATGTTAGAAAATGTGATACTTGCCGAAGGAGTGGTGGGAGACAAGCAAAAGCAGCTGGGCCATTAAATCCAGTTATTATTTCTGAACCATTCAAGCAATGGGGGATTGATATTATTGGAGAGATCAATCCAAATTCCTCATTATAGCACAAATATATATATCCTCATAGGAACATAATACTTCACCAGATGGGTAGAAGCCATCTCGTTGCGAAAAGGAAATGAAGATGCAGTTATGGATTTCCTGCAAGATCACATCATCACCAGGTTTGGGGTTCCAATTTCCCTGGTTTTTTATAATGCAACTTATTTTTCATCTATTAGACTGACTGCATTTGTAAATGAGAAAGGGATTAAATTGCATTATTTCGCTAACTACTATCCACAAGGTAATGGTTTAGCTGAATCTACCAACAAAAATCTTATTAGAATCCTAAATAAAACAGTCATAGAGAATCAAAGGAGTTGGCACATAGCTCTCCCTAATGCACTTTGGGTTGATCGAGTCACACCCAAGAAATCCTTAGGTGTGTCACCCTACACCTTCATTTATGGGAAAGAAGCCATCCTACCTCCTAATATTTTGTTGCCCTCATATCAACTAGCCCAAGCATCTAGAGGATCAAATAGTGAAGTCTTACAAGCCCGAATCAACACTCTGCTGAAATTAGAAGAGTCTAGATCCAAGTCCAGGGAGAGATTTAAGCATCAACAAGAAATTGTGAAGAGATGGTTTGACAAGCATAAATCTGGGAAGAAAGAGTTTGAAGTAGGTGATTTGGTTCTGAAGTGGGATCACCCACATGATGAAAAGGGTAAGCACACCAAGTTTCAACATTTATGGATAGGCCCTTTTCAGATCGCAGAAAAATTAGGCCCCTCGACTTACAAGTTATAGGATTTGTAGGGGTGGGAAGAGAATCTTCCAGTAAATGGTTTGGTTCTCAAACCTTATTTTTCTTAATGCTCTTGATTTTCTTCTCTATACATAAATAAATCTTTTGATTTTGTTATTTTTTTTGTAGTTAGTTTGCTTTATCTTGCATTTGTTTTTTTTTAGAGTTTGATTTACTTTAGTTTGTTTATTTGCATTTTGTTTTTCATCTTTTCGAATAAACCAGCACAACCTTTGGTGAATATTGGGGAACATTGGAATTTTGGGAAATCTGCTATATTTTGATTTAAAAGTTGATTATTAAATATGCATGCATCACCTCTCAGATTCTTGAAGTTGATAGAATATTTGAAGAAAGGTTATGTCCTATTTTAAAACCCATCAAATAACTAAGATTAGAATAGTTTGGAGTACTACTCTAGGGATCCACTCACTACACATTAAAATTTTTCCTAGGAAGCAGACAACAAAGAACCCATGGAGAGGAAGCAGATTGGAAATATGTATAGTATTTAAAAATGATCCCATGCCACAAATAAAAGACAAAAGGCTAAAGAGTCAAAAAATTTGGAAAGAAAATATACATCAGAAACATACTGAATACAAATCAGTATTAGATAAGATTGCTCAGAGGTTCTTCTCCGTCCGTGAGCTGAAAGCAAACTATATCTCACACAAAAGGACACTATGGATGGAAGAACCTAAGCCAGATTTCAAATAAGAGAAGCAATCAGAGAATACTCAAAAGGATAAAGGTCCAGAAAACATCAAAAGAATGCAAAAGGCATGGGAATGAGGAACAAACAAATATGTCTGTCCATACTTTGTTACGATCTTGTGGTGTTTGAGCTAGAAGCAATCCAAAAGCAGGAATAAATGAACCTCATATTTTGGTCCCAGAAGAGTTATCATGAATTTGGAAACCTGGTTACCCTATCCTAGTGGACCAAAATCAATGTTAAAGTTCTTAATATTATAGTTCTAAAAGGTCTGGACATCTTAAATAAATCTTGAAGTTGGGAAAAGTTGATTTAAACAGAGTACCTTAAGGCAGTTTTTTTATTTTAAAAGGTCAGTTTTCCAGAGATCTATGTTCACCAGCAAGTCGCCAATTGTTGTTGCTGCAACTATCCCAAAAAAAAAATTGTACATTTTTAGGACCCCTTGAAAGATCTTAGTTTTACCTATTAAGCACTTTGAGTTTGATTTCCAGCATTTATGATTTCTGTCCATCATGAAAAGTTCCAAAGTTTCCTTTATTTTCACTAAGAAAGAAAGTGGCTATTGATCTGCAATAGCGGATGGTTTCCCAACTTGGAGCTGCTACAGCGGCCGCTTCTTCTTTTTCGAGCCGCTGCGGCATGTGCATTATTTGTTTCGAGCCTCCATCGGGTAGATTTGCAATTGCAAGCCGCTACAATGTGTAAAGTCCAAATTTGTGTGTCGAAAAAGTGTCCGATGTTTTCACCCTGCTACGGCGGAATACTTTTCGATTCACGCCCGCTATGGCGGTAGAATTCATTTCTCATCTTTTCTTCTTGCCCAGGGAGTTGCAATGACGGACGCTCAATCTTTGGTTAGCCTCTACGGTGGGTGCATCTTCGATTCTAAGCCACTATGACGGATGATATATCGTTTTGGATCTCGGTCTTTTTGAAGCCACTACGGCGGTAGGTTTACATAGTACCGGGTGCAACGGTGGGAGCGCTAACAAGAGTGTTGCCAAGTTGTTATCTGTTTCTTAAAAGACCCACCGTTGCGGAAGTGTTTCCTAATGCGTTGCCACTACGTCGAAGGAATTTTCTCGTCAGTTACCCGATTCTGGTAAGACCCGTTATGACGGAGGTTGTTTAAAATCGAAGCAGCTACGGTGGCTAGCATCCTTTCTTCTCGCCAAAATGGTTTCAACCGCTGGGTCGCAAAAGAGATAGCAGGTGATTTGCGAAGTGTGAGCCGGCAATTGCGGGTGAGTGAGAGTTTTCGAGCCACTGAGTCAGGTCTCTCTACGTGACAACTTATGTTTTCCAACCCAAAGTTTTGGCACCAACGACATTTTCTCGCACGAATGTGTGTAAAGGTTTTAACCTCGACAACCTATTTATTCACCAGTTGAAAGGTTTTTCCATTTGATTTTTTATGGAGAGAGTAAGGAGTTGGTGAGCGATAATCCCATTCGAGCTTTCGTGCAGTTGGTATAAAATCATCTGTGGAGCTCACGTGGTGCATCATCACTGAGTGCTTTCAGCCGCATGTCAAGCCTTCGGCCTGCTAGGTAGGTTTGAGTTTTTGCTTTTCAATTTATTATTTGGTTTGATCCACGGGGTTGTAGACTATTGATCCAACTGCGTAGGGTTAGGTTAAGTTTTTTAATTTTGCTCGATTTAAAAGAGGTTTTTCCCGTATGTTTCCTTAGGTTTTTCCTCTCATCTTTTTCCCTAGTCACTACCTGCTACAAAGCATCATCAGTGAATCCAAAGGTGTTTTTCCCGTAGTCTGTTAGGAAAATGATGATTTTTCAAATAGCCAAGTTTCACGCTGGCATGGAACCAATGTATATCCCACTCTTGGGCGTTGGTGAAAGCTGCGTTTTTCCTGCTTCACGCAGAGCCTTTAGGTTTTGGGTGTTTTTGTTTCAGCTGAGGGAGTGGGGGTCTTGGTATTTTACCCTAAGGCTTCGTCACTGTAAGCTTGAAGTTTTATTACACCTGCGGTAGGGCGGTATTACCGAGTTTGGGGTTTTTTCTCCTAAAAAGTACAAAGACCTAAGCTGCCATGTCCAGTGAATGTTGTAGCCCTAACCTGTGTCGTACGCTACATGTACCAATGAATGGAGATGATATAGTAAGATAGAATGAGGGTTATGTGCTTATTTGGTTGTTTCATGCTTTCATTCAGATACAGTTTCAGTTTATGATGAAAATGCTGAGACAACTCTGTTTATTTGTCAAAGGTACAACTCATCTCCGACACCATGATGAAGAAAGGAAAGAAGAGGTCCAAGATAGTTGAAGATGATTCATATTTAGAAATGGTGGAATCTATGTCCATAAAGAAGGTTGAAATCATCTATGAGGACACCAAAGCCGTAACTAGAGTTGAGCCTGAATTTAAGTGGGGTCATATGTTCCACATGCTAAAAGAAAAGAAGGTCCCGAAGGAAGGTTTGGCAGACTTAGTTTTGTATGAAAACATATTGTGTTCTGGGCTCATCAAAGTAGCTACTAGAATTGAAATCCTCCCATGTGCAGAAGTCATTGGGTGGATCTTGCCAGGAATTGATACCACAAGGATGATTATTAATGATGTATAGAATAAACCATTCGCATCTTTTGCGCCTGCGTTTGTATCAGCAGCCTACATCTTACCAAAAAAGGACACTAGTGTGACAACATAATGGGTTAAAATCCTAAATCTCGATTATACAACCACAGTGAAGATGATGGTGTCTGAGGGAAAAACATTCCGACACAAACAATCTGCAGAGTATGAGACTGCTCACCTTTGGACTCCTTTCAGAATAATAGTACTCATGTTGAGCAGAATCTATGGTAGGGCTGATGGAAAATTTTATAATTTTGGTTGGATCCCAGTTATGTACTATGTAGCCATGGAAGGAATAATTTTTAACTAGGCAGATATAGTGACCAGGAACTTGGACAAATGTGTCAGAGCATCCCAGGAAGGCTTGCAGCAAAGTAAATCATAATTTTACATGTCTTATTTTCTAATAGATTGCATACTCTACCGACACAGGTTTTAGAAGCTCAATTGCATGTGGAAAGGGGGAAAATCCCCTATATACACATCATACCAAACACTGGGGACTCATTAGTATCATAGCCATTACCAGTTGATATGTGAAGAATTTCTGAGACCCCTGTATCAGCTGATTTTCTTGGAAGAGTGTCCCTGCTTGTCTGAGGGAGATTTAGAATCCATCAGGGAATATGGACTACTTCTGCTCCCAAGAAGGTACGTATATAAGAATGTATGGGGGAACCAAAGCCCCCTTATTGATGCCCAAATACGCAACTGACTACATAGTGCACAAGGAAGCAATTACATAAGTTTTTCTGGATGGATTTGGGAATTATTTGTTTGATTTGAAAAAAGTTGTGTTCCCATCAATACCATTTTATGTGGGAAGCTACAAGTTTGCCAAGGTTAAGGGAGCTTCGGATTTCGTCAAGGAACTGGAGAATTTCCATTTTGGGGAAAATAGCTTTCACCGAAATGACTCACAAGGTAAAGTGGCAGCTCATAAGTTGAATTTAGAATACACGGACTATGTTGATAAGGAAGAACAAGTATACAGGAATATTTAAAGCATGGCTGCTTTGAGTAAGCGTTTGAAAATGAATACCTCTGGAGTTAAAGGGAGTAGCAGTAGTAATCCAAAATCAAATGAGCTAGAGGAAGAAGCTGCAAAGAAGGCCAAGGAAGAGAGTGCTCGTAGATTAGCAGCCGGAGCAAAGAAGATATTAGTTGAAGAAAAAAAGCGAGAAGAAGAAGAAGAAGCTGCCAGGAAAGAAAGAAGAAAGAAGGAAGAAGACATCCAAGGTAAGATTGTTGAGCTGGAAAAGGCCATAGGTCAAGAAGCTTTGAATCCAGAGCTGGAAGGGCAAGACTTAGAAGACTGTAATGAGGAACAAAGTAAGAAAAATGAAGAAGATATAGGTGGTGGAGATCAAGAGCAGAGTCCTGTCCGAGATAATCTTAAAGCCCCTCCATGTCATCATCACATTGTTTCAGGTATTTCTTGTTTTCAAAATCAAATTCCACATCCAACGAGCTCTCCTGGTTGAAATTTGAGTAAAACAACAGGGAGATATGTCGAAATACGAACACAAAAAGTAGTTTTTTTCTTTCTTCCTCCAAAATTAATAAATATTATTTTATTATTTTAACTATTATTTTATTATTTTCCTTAGGAGACCCATTTTAGACCCCAAAATTCCTGTAATGGAGGCCCCATCAAATATACTAGTCAAAGAATTGGAGAAAATGCAGCTTGAATTTGAATTGATAGGCTTTGGTAATAAAGCTGCTGAGAGGTTGTTAGAAGTAGTCAAAAAAACTTAGGACCAGTTCATGGAGTTTTGTGAGAAGGTACTTGCAAATCACAATAGGTGCCAAGCATCATCAAAGAAAAGGTTAGATGAAATTCCTGCACATGAAGAACATTTGAAACAATTACAGGATAGATTGCAGGAAGATGAGTAGGGCATACAACTGATCAAAAGTTTGGACGACCAAGTGCTTAAAGTGTCATTTCTCAAGCAACAGTAAACAATTGTTGGTTGGAAGATTAACTCAGATTACTGCTAGCTAGATTGGCTAACATAAAGGCTCAGGCTTCCAAGCATGAAGTTACTGTCAGATTTTTGGAGCCATTAGACTTGGAAGAAATAATTACGGATGGTATGGCTTGGAAGAAGTTTATTGATGAGTTGGCCAAGTCCACATAAAACTGTTGACACTTGGGAAACCTATTTTGTAATATTTGTATTTTTGTCTAAATTAGAAAGTACACTAAGAGACAAACCCTTTTGTAACCGAATTGTAAAGGAATCCCAAAGGGCATGGAGATCGAAGGTCACTTGGAAATGTATAAGTGTAGGTAAAATTGAATGGCAGAGGACTTTTCCATGCTCTCTTATGTGAAAGGATTTATGTAAGAAGAACTATTTATTTTTATAATAAAGAAGGACTGGTTTTCTTTCTGCTGGAGAAGGAGTTGTTCAAGTTTCAAATGCATGCTGTGTGGATGGTTGAATGTAGAATTATTTATGTTTCAGCTTACTCTGCAAACTTGTGAGATCGTTCTGACTTGTGAATTACTTTTGTGTTATGAATGATTTCCTATTATTTGATGAAGCTTATGCAGCAAATGGAGTACGGAATGTTTTAATCAAAACTGAGCTATCTCTCTGTTTATCTTTCTACTGTATTCATGTGTTTTGAATTATATCAGCTACCTGTAATATTCCTTATGCATATTGCACAGTACATGTCACTTCCCCGTCCCTCAACCGGCGAAGAGGACGCGACAACACCAACACGACGGGAAAACAACACCCATGAACATAAACAAACATCAATGGTGGAATTAAAACTTACAAGCATACACAGATGTAGGATGAATCAACATTCAGCGGAAGCAACACACATACATTTCTAGCATTAATCATGTTCATCATTTCTCACGAAACAGTAGATTAATTGCAGAGATAAAATAACCAGCAGCACTTATCTTTTTATGAAGAACTCGCCCGCAACTATCTACGTCGCTGCAACGTTCCACCCAACCATAGGCCAGCGTGCTCATCAATCTCTCAGCAACGCTGCCACCCCTGAGCTGGGCATGATTCCTCCAAGGATAAGGGTCAATGCCGACTTACACATAGCCGAGGGGCACAATCAGCCAAACCAACACCGCTGGGTTTATCAAGCCATCAACAATCAGCCAAGCCAGTACAATTCGAAGACCAACCCCTGCTTACACGCAGCAAAACAATCCCTTCACATCCCTGTGAAGAAGGCAAAGACAACCAGGGATAATCCCAAACAAAAGATGAGCATAGCTCAAGTCCACTAGACAACACAGAGTTTTTTTCTTGGCCCTGTCGTGGCCAAAACAACTTGGCTGCAACACAAAACCAGGGTACTCCGGCACCCACAAGCACACAATGAATGATAGCAGCAATCCACAGTCCCAAAACAGGGAAACCAACAGTCACGCTTTTACCAACAACAGCCATGTGAGAAAGCACAACTCACAGCCATCCCACATGGATAATTAACAGAACTCCCAGCATAGCCATGGGAGACTCAAATGCATCCCACCATAGAAAGTGGCTCACTACGAATACACAGTGACCCAAAACACAATTGGACACCACAGCCAACAAAACGTGGGGAGAACAGCAGCCTCAAAACATAATCAGTGAGCACGACTCACAAAATAGTCTGTGCGTGAGTGCAACTTGCACCAAACCCCAACACACAGAGGAAAGCAAATGCACGGCCACAAATCAGTAAGGGAACTTACACACAATCTCTGAGCATGAAATGACTCCTGCACCTGAGAATCCCAAGCGACAGCCACGATTTCTCTTGCTCCCGGCGTGAGCAAAGCCAATGCAGAGTCCCTGCGCATGAGCATGAACAGACCACGACCCTATGCATGAGCATGAACAGACCATGACCCTGCACGTGAGCAGGAAACAGACCACGAAGAGGACGGTGGTGGAGGTGAAGGCCAGGCGCGTGAGGGAAGATGAACTTACCAGGGAAGAATGGCGTCGTGGGAGAGTGGGGTGAATGGAAAGTCGTGGGTGGAGTGGGCATGTAGGCAAAGGACTGACAGTCCTGCCACCCCACTCCCAAAATAATAACTGCCCCAACTACCTCCATCAAGACATCAAAATGGTTGGGTGAGACAAGGGAAGGTGGCAAACAAGACAAGGTGGCAACACATGGGTTTTTCCCTCATAGACCACGGTTTGGCATCCCCCACCCCTTATCCTTTGGAACCATGCCCTTTTCATTCAACGTTGCACTGTTGTAGCTGGTTGTGGTTTTAGTTTTATTTGATGTGCGTGTTTACATGATGCCGAATTATAATGTGCCAAATAGCATGACATAAACCATCGGCAACTACCCTTATTGCCGAAACATACACAACCAAATCGATGGTAGGGATTTTGCCTTGAGATCCTCACCACGATTAATTACAATATATACACCATGCAAACGGTGTCAAAACCAGGGACATTACATTCCCCTCCCCCTTGGAGTAACATCGTCCTCGGTGTTCCATTACATATATATACAATACATATATAATTGCACATCAAAATTTCAAAACTTTGCAGATCTGTCCCACGTTCAATCATTTACTTTGAACGTTCACGGCCAAGCCCCTTGGCTTCCATGGACCTCCCTTGCTGGTTCTCAGCTTCCAGCTGATCCCGAAGTCTAGGAACTTTGCGGCTATTGCCTTCATCATGTTCCCTCATTGGGCAGTCCCAGGGTAAATGATGTCCTCCGCATCTCCAGCATCTCACTGGCTGCTTCATCTTTACCTGCTCAATTTCCTTTGAGTCTTCATGCCTGGACCATTTCTCAATGGGTCGCTTGAACGAATGTCCCATCACTGATCCACCTTCCTTTCCTTTGTCGATTTCTCCCAGAAGGCTTTTCACCTCCCTTTGCAAACCAATAGAGTCTTGCAAAATTTGGTGGTTCATTTCACTCTGCCTTCTCTGTAACTTGAGCATCTCCCCAAAATTCTCTTGGGTCTTGGAAATCACTTGAAGGAGACTTCCAGCTAAGTCCAACAACTTTTGATCTGCTGTCATAATCAACGTGCACCACCTTGTTTCACTTTTCTCACCTATGAAATGTACCATTGAAATCCTATCAGACCAAGCATAATATAGTCATTAAAATTAGTCAGTTAATTACCCAATTGGCATGACAGTCCAAGTCTCATCAATGAAGCTTTCATATTTTTCATTCCTTCCCAACAGGCACATGAGCTCATTCATGTCCATTCCTGGGCAGGGAATTAACTAATCCAGCATTCACAATTTTACTTAAGTAAATACACACATTTCATTCTCAATCATACATGCATTCAACAATCCTTTGTTTTCACAATGCATAAACATATATATATATATATATATGTAATCAAAAGGCAAGAGAGAGCAGTAAGAGTTTTTCCCCTCTTTGTTTTGTTCCATCTTGGAACCCACATCACCGCAATGGCTTTTCATGCTCTCAGCCTCTTTCACTTCCCCGTGAATGCTAGACCAATCCTTCTTGGTCATGACACTTAGTGTCTTCGGTCCATTCTAGACCTCTAAACCATGGAGTCTCTCCACATGGTTTGTCTCGGCTGCTAGGACTCCCTCGTCTTACTAGCACCTTTTTCATTACCGCTCAACCTGAGCTTTCTAGGACAGTCACATGTCCACATGCATCTCTAGGATGCTCTCATAGTCCTCGCTTCCAGCGATACCTATATCCAAACATTGAATAGATTCACATGTTTAGCTTATTCTCATCAGTTTTACCTCTAAAACAAGGGCTTAAAACATCATAACCAAATCATATACACATGTATATTCATAAGCAAAATAATCCAATACTTATCTGTATTATGTGTTTCCTCGTTCATCCACAGGATCCTGCTTCGCTTTGCAAGCCTTGGGATCACCTATGGACTTAGATGTTAGGTCAGCGCGCCGGCTGCTCCACAACATCAAATATTTAATGTCCAGCCAGTACATTCTCATGTCAACTGGGCTTGGAAATTTACCACGACCATTTCTGGGTCTAAGATCTACTATGGATCCTCAAGAATATAACAGCCCAACATACACTTATATCAACAATAACCCTTACTCTGCAACCCCTCACAACAACCAGTTACCATTTTACCTTTACCTTTAGCCTGTCAACACAAGCAACACAAGCAATACAAGCAAACTCATCAGTGTTATTACTCAAAAATTGTAATCACATTTCTCATCATTCACTATCAAGTATTGAGACACTAGGAGTGCGTCCACTCCCTAGAGTGTAATCAATATTGAAAACCCCTTTTCATGATCCGACATCGGGAAAGTGTGCACCCCTTCCGATGTGTGCCATGTAGGTCCTATTCATACTCAAGCAATCGGTCATAATGGATATTAAATCCAAACTTGTTCTGCATATGGAATTTAATAATTAAACATGCATATTCATAGTAAGGGTCACAGAACACTTATCCATTTGTTGTCGCAGTATGCCTTTGTTAAGGAGGGATGGAGGCTCCTTCCCTGAGTTAACAGTCCCTCAGTTAGCCACCCCAACTCCTTTTTACATTTCACATTCACACATGTCTTACCGACATAACCCATACCATCTCACTCATGCTATTACCAAACATGCAGTGCAGATGAGACATTTTCAAAATGTCCAATGGCGTTTCACCCGAAACCCATTTCCAAGGGAAAACCTTCCCATGAAATTTGGCTCTTGCAGGTCATCACACATGATCTTCCTACAACGTGTATCCCTGACACATTCATCAAATAGCCAAATAGTCAATCATTACCTGGTACTACAATCCAAATTGATTGTTCCATAACCAAGCAATGACATTGGCAATCAAATTCAATAAGAATTTGCAATTCTATCTACTACAGAAATTGACTTGTTCAATTGTGGGTCTCCTGTAAGCAGCACTACTATGCCCATTATAATTTTATGCTTACTATCATAACATGATTACCCACTTACCATGCGTCCCTCCTGATACAATCTTATACAAGCCAACAATGATTAGTAGTCGTTAGCAATTCCTAAATCCGAAATCCACAATTCAAATTTGACAACCCATTAAGCATGCCAACTACTTTTACAACCATGAGACTCTTCTCATAAAGTTTGTCTCTTTCATATGCTAGATTCTGGCATTGGTCAGGGTCTTACCTCACACTGCCATGCTCTAAATAATCTACCTGAAACCTGAGCTTCAATCAACCAAACACAATCTTATGCAAGCCAACAGTGGCTAGTGGTTGTCAGTAATTTCTCAAATCTGAAATTCACAATTCGAATTTTAACAACATATCATATGGTAGATTCTGGCATTGGTCAGGAACTTACCTCTCACTGCCATGCTCGAAATAATCTACCTGAAACATAAGCTTCAATCAACCAAACACTTGGTAAGTCTGGATGCATTTAACCTTTTCATTGCTACAACCATCACTGAAGCATTTTCAGAATTTATAAAAATTGAAATACTTCCAGCTGTTAGTCACATCAGTGTTTATCAAAGCTCATTTACTTCATGCAATCATTATCATACTAACATTGCAAGGTATAGTCACAACATTCATGCAATTAAATGAAGTGTTTAGATACTCCTTACTTCATAGGCGTATCATTCATACCACCTTGCTCTTCCACGGAGCATTTCTAGTGGCCAATTGATCATGACTATCTTGCATTCATAAAAACCTTTGAAACAGTTCCAGAATTATCATTAATTCATCATTTCAGTCATTAGTTAGTCCGCATATCGCATGCACTCATCTCAATGCATTCAACATACCATGCATGGCCTAACCATGTCCACTTCATATAGGATGCATTACTATAATCAATGTCATCAACATATATAGGTATGACACCTTTCTATATTCCAAGATTCTCATGGTATGAGGTCTCTCACCCTTACCAATCCATGGAATTTGTCATAAGCAAACTCTTACCTGCATGGGTCTTACTTACACCATTAACATGACCAATTTGGTTGGTCCTTTGCAGGAAGTTGCAGCATTTGCTTACCAACTTTTGCTATGGACTTGTTACCTGATCTCTTTCTTCATAGGATTGCTGGTCACATTCAACAGCATCAGCAACATATTCAGCTAGGTCCATGTCATCGTTGGTTTTTTCACTAATGCCAACATCAAGGCAATAACTATCGTTAGTGGCTTATTATAGATATATATAATTCCCAATATTCTATGCATGCAAAACATATTCTCATACGTTTCAGCTATAAAACTTAGGAAATGTAGTCATAATCAGCAAGATAGGGTCTAATGAAAACTTCCCTTTCAAATCCCTCATCCTAGCATGGAACTCCTTGTCCACGCACAGCTGGTTGACTTCACAGTCCTTGCTACTCTTGGCATGCATTTGTCCAGATTTGTCCATTTGATAACAGCGGCCATCATTAGCACTTTGCTTCTCCATGCTTAGATTCTGGTCACTTGTCCTTGTTCCCTACTGGATAAGCTTTCCAACGCCTATCCACATGCTTCATTCCGACCTCGGGTGTGAAAACCACACCACTTCTAAGAATGAAGACTTTCACCAAATCTTTGCATTTTGGACAGGGTGCCATCTTCAGCCAACTTTAGCTACCTATAAACCATTGAAAACAGTTGAAAATCCTACTGGAAGGCAGTCGAAATCTGCTGGAAATCCCACTGAAAACCACTGAGAAATCCCTTTTGAAAAACTCAGTTTTTCCTTTGCAGAATCGGCTCCTATTCCAATTATCCATCCGCAGAAGCGGCTCTCAAACCACTAATTCTTCTGCCGTTTCGGATCCCCAAACGACTAACATCTTCCGCAGTTCATTGGCTCTCAAAACCACTAACTCCTCCGCCGTGTCGGCGATCCGAATCACAATCCCTTCCGCTACGTCGGCGCCCAGAACCTCTAAAAATTTTCGACGCTCATCGGTAGTCGGGTGCACTGTTCATCGGAAGGGTAGTCCCTTAGACATCCGCAACGGCGGCAATCCAATTGACTAAATCCTTCCGATGTTTTCTTCTTCGCGGCTTAATCGTCTCCATCATCTTTATTTTCGTCAGCGAAACAGTTTATCAACAGCCGCAACGACGGCCCACCAACTCCATTCTTCTTTCGATCGGCGGACTTATTCTAACCGGCTTCGACGGGCTTTCCACATCGGAATCTTAGTACCTTTGGCTTCCGCAATGGCGGTGCACCAAACACTAACTTATTCTGATCGGCACTTACTTAGATCAATTTTAAACTTTTCGGCGTCGGTGGCCTTTCTGGTCGGAAGCCTTAGTGCTTTTGGCTTCCGCAACGGCGGCGCACAAACCATTTTCTCTTTCGATCGGCGGCACAACCAAATCGGTGTCGGCGCTCCTTCCACATCGGCCGCCTAATGACTTTGTCTTCCGCAACGATGGAAGCATGAAGAAATTCTTTCTTCCGATGGCCGACGACTTTCTATACTTAGAAAAAATTTTAACTTAATTTTCTTACAGTGTCGGCAGTCGGAAAACTTACCCATTGGATGGCTAGTCATTTCTCCATCCGCAACGGCGGAACGCAGAACCCTTTCTTCTTCCGGCGGCAGTCTTTCTTATCGGAATATTTAATGCTTTCGGCCACCGCAACGACGGAACATGATTTCTTTATTTTTTTCCGATCGGTAGCCCAAACTGATCGGCGTCGGAAGTCCTTCCCTGTCGGTGGTTGAGTGACTTTGACTTCCGCAACGACGGACGGGAGAACAACTATTTCCTTCCGATAGCCGACGATTTCAACACTTTAGCCAAATTTTCAAAATTCTTCATGGCATCAGCGGTCGAACGACTTTTCCGTCGGGCGCGTAGTTGCTTCGCCATCCGCAACAGCGGAAGTCCGTTCCACTAGCTCTTCCGCTACGTCGAAAGTCAACTTCACTAACTCTTCCGCAACGGCGGAAGTCCACTTCGCTAATTGTTCCGATGGGGAACACTTAGAAAAATTTCTCAAATTTTCCCTCCAAACATCCTCCGCGGGCGCGCTTCTTCTAGCTCTTCCGCCACAGCGGAAATCTTTTCCACTTAGTGCTCCGATGAACCACTGTTCAAATACTTAGAATTTTTTTTTTGAGTTTTTCCATTCATCCACTGTCATCAAATTTCCTGATTGTTGTTGTTCTGCTGAACATAGAAGGTAATTCTACCCTCTGTCACTACATCCTTCATGGCCCATAGAGGCCCACTGCTGCAACCTTTGCTCTGATACCACTCCTGTCACTTCCCCGTCCCTCAACCGGCGAAGAGGACGCGACAACACCAACATGACGGGCAAATAGCCCCCATGAACATAAACAAACATCAATGGTGGAATTAAAACTTACAAGCATACACAGATGCAGGATGAATCAACATTCAGCGGAAGCAACACACATACATTTCCAGCATTAATCATGTTCATCATTTCTCACGAAACAGTAGATTAATTGTAGAGATAAAATAACCAGCAGCACTTATCCTTTTATGAAGAACTCGCCCGCAACCAGCTACGTCGCTGCAACGTTCCACCCAACCATAGGCCAGCGTGCTCATCAATCTCTCAACAACGCTGCCACCCCCGAGCTGGGCATGATTCCTCCAAGGATAAGGGTCAACGCCAGCTTACACATAGCCGAGGGGCACAATCAGCCAAACCAACACCGCTGGGATTATCAGGCCATCAACAACCAGCCAAGCCAGCACAGTCCGAAGACCAACCCCTGCTTACACGCAGCAAAACAATCCCTTCACAGCCCTGTGAAGAAGGCAAAGACAACCAAGGATAATCCCAAACAAAAGATGAGCATAGCTCAAGTCCACCAGACAACACAGAGTTTTTTTCTTGGCCCTGCTGTGGCCAAAACAACTCGGTTGCAACCCAAAACCAGGGTACTATGGCACCCACAAGCACACAATGAATGATAGCAGCAATCCACAGTCCCAAAACAGGGAAACCAACAGTCACGCTTTTACCAACAGCAGCCACGTGAGAAAGCACAACTCACAGCCATCCCACATGGATAATTAACAGAACTCCGAGCATAGCCATGGGAGACTCATACACAGCCCACCACAGAAAGTGGCTCACTACGAATACACAGTGACCCAAAACGCAATTGGACACCATAGCCAACAAAACGTGGGGAGAACAGCGGCCTCAAAACATAATCAGTGAGCACGGCTCACAACATGGGAAAAAAGCCCAAATAGTCTGTGCGTGAGTGCAACTTACACGAAACCGCAACACACAGAGGAAAGCAAATGCACGGCCACAAATCAGTAAGGAAACTTACACACAGTCTCTGAGCACGAAATGAGTCCTGCACCTGAGAATCCCAAGCGACAGCCACGATTTCTCTTGCTCCCGGCGTGAGCAAAGCCAACGCAGAGTCCCTGCGCGTGAGCATGAACAGACCATGACCCTGCGCGTGAGCAGGAAACAGACCACGAAGAGGATGGCGGTGGAGGTGAAGGCCAGGCGCGTGAGGGAAGATGAACCGACTAGGGAAGAATGGCGTCGTGAGAGAGTGGGGTGAATGGAAAGTCGTGGGTGGAGTGGGCGTGTAGGCAAAGGATTGACAGTCCTGCCACCCCACTCCCAAAACAATAACTGTCCCAACTACCTCCATCAAGACATCAAAACGGTTGGGTGAGACAAGGGAAGGTGGCAAATAAGACAAGGTGGCAACACATGGGTTTTTCCCTCATAGACCACGTTTTGGCATCCCCCACCCCTTATCCTTTGTAACCATGCCCTTTTCATTCAACGTTGCACTGTCGTACCTGGTTGTGGTTTTAGTTTTATTTGATGTGCGTGTTTACATGATGCCGAATTATAATGTGCCAAATAGCACGACATAAACCATCGGCAACTACCCCTATTGCCAAAACATACACAACCAAATCGATGGTGGGGCTTTTTCCTTGAGCTCCTCACCACGATTAATTACAATATATACACCATGCAAACGGAGTCAAAACCGGGGACATTACAGTACATTGCTCACATAAATAATAATTTTCTCCCTAGGGATAGGTTAGCTAGTATTAGATAGGCTTATCTTAGTTGTCGTTTGATTAATATGATTCAGGAACAAAGAAGATAAGACGGGAGGTAAGAACCTACACATCACATTGTGAACCCTTTGCTTCCTAATCAAAATGCATTTAAATTTAGGCACTTGCATATCATTATAAAATATAAAAGAAAATACACATAAACGATGGACCGGGCCACAACCGGTAAAACAAATTTAAATCGTTACTTAACTCTATGATAGTCAGACCGTTAATCGGATGGATTCCCCATACCAAAAAATAAGTGAACTAATTGGGAGCGGTTATTGGGGAGAATCCTTACTGTCGATGCTTGGGATTTTCGGATTTTCCAAGCCTCAACAGATTGCAACAATCGTAATCATTTAACGCAATTTCTACAATCGGTATTTATCCCTTGGTATCTTAGATATGGGATCCACTTCTAAGAATTGTGCGTTCAACTGCACAAAGAGATATTCTCGCGGGTGGTTGCAAAACTAAAACCCCACTTATCGGTTGATTGTGTATCAATTTGATTTAAGATTAGCCAGCCTTTTCGTGATCGATAGTCTTCGATCTCATTAATTTCCTGGAGAAATGAGAGGAGAATAATTTGAGCGTAAATCAAACTACAATTTGAATCGATCAATAATCTATTGTGGTTTCCTAAGGATACAAGAGAGAAGTGTGGACCGTATTCACAGGGAAACGAAGGTTGGATCTATCTAGGTCTCCCATCCAGCGATTCCAAAAAAATATATACGAAGAGAAACATAAAACGCATGGTTGTAGTAATAGTTTATTGCCAAATGCTACTTATTTTCAATTATATACCCTGCGAAGTTGCAAGCGGTAATATTTCACGGTCAGATCCTGGTAGTTCTGTTCCATCCGCAATGTCCTTCAAAATGTACAATGCATCTTCAGGGAGGAAGTTGGAGATGAATGCGCCTCGAGTTTATCGAATTGTCATGAAGGAGGATGATTTCATGAGCTGCGATAAGGAAAGTCATATGGATTCAATTGAGCTCGTTCACGGGTTTACTCCACAAATCCACTTTACTTTTCGTAGTCTCAGGTTAAGTTATCCAGTCAAATGTGTACACTCCATCGTTCGAATGGTTTTTCCAGAGTTCATGGTTGTGTTCGTTAAGCAAGCAATGTAAACGAACCTCGGTTACAAAACCTGACAAAAGCAGACCTATCCTTTCTCACATATTGACAAGAAAATAGGCCAGGTCGATATATATTGTCTATATGCAGATGTCCTGATGGAACTTGTGGGTATTTTGTATATCTCATGCACGGGAATGGAATTTATTATACAATACTTCAGGTAATGTTCATGACAGACGTCGTTATTTCTTCTTCAATGAAGATAACATACGATCGTAAATCCGTTGTCTCTCTTAGGAAAAATCTGAACGTACCCATAAAAGTGTGTAATTCTGCTCCATTCGAATCGCCAATTTGATCCTCATCACGGATGGATGCTCCTGCCTAATGACCGATCCTTTTATCATCTGTATTATTCTCTGATTAGACATATCTAAAAAACCGGTGGGGGATGATGATGTTACTTATGAGGGAGGCTCTTACCCATATGAGATAAGGTTGCATACTAATCGTGTTGAGCACTACGAGAGGCGTCTTCTTACAATTATGACTATGTTGGCTGAAGTGGTGAGATCCTGCACCCCTAACGAAACTGGAGTCCCCTTCCCAGTGAGACTGAGATATGGGGTTCTTATAAAGATGTCCCACGAAAAATTCTATTTATTTTTTGGGGGCGCTGCACCTGATAAAAAGAAAAAGCGCCCTAAATAACCTAGACCAACGATGAGATCAAAATTCTCCCGCTTGAAAATGAGCTGCTACCGCTCGATCACGATCTAAGACAGAGGATCAATGCATGGCGTCATGAATGCACACTATCCCCTCCCTTCATCTTTATCTCAACACCTGCACATCCAGAAGCCACAACCACTAGCTTATTTGTTCGTACAGGAGGTGCAACTATTTCCTCAACTGGTCCAACTAGTAGAGAAACATTTCGGTGGTGCAAACCTAATATTAGTCAACCACCTTCTGTGCATGTTGATGATTATGATGCAAGAGATATTGTGATCGGAGAAGTAGGTTATTTGTGCAGCTCAAGTGATTCTATTCGATGGAAATTCGAGGAAACCTATCTGGATTTCATAAACTACAATGATTACCAATCCAAACCCCGAGTCTATCATAAGGAATGGTGGGATAAGAATCTAGGTTGAGATGTGGCGGAAATCAATCATTTGCTTATGTGTATGCCGATAAAGATTGATATTCTGGCTGGGAATCACCTTATTGTAAAGTTTGCAGGAGGAAATAGGTCAGAATAATAAACGTTGATATATCCATCCATTGGGATATGAGGTATACTCTTCCAAGCTTTCCATACTTGGACATCAACACAAAGCACCCATTGAGAGAAGGAGACGAGTATTAATCGACTATTTTTATCATTCTGCATTCTGGTTTTGTGTGGTTTTCGAAAGGGAATAGTATTTCATTTATCGTTTTGTTCTTACAGTGGTATGTGGGCACAGGTTGAAAGAAGGCAGCACGCCTTATCTCAAAATCCTTGTTGGCTGATCCAAACCCCCATGATCCTGGAAATTACTCACATGCACAAAACTGACAGACTTCACCGCCAATTATGTTTACTTAGTAATATGCATTGGATATATATATATATATATTTTTCACACAGAAATACAACTTTATATTAATGAAAGTTGTGTCTTACAATCGGGGTGTCGGGCTACATATATACATAATTTCTCCATAAACCTTATAATCATTTGTCGAGGGTAGAATCATATGTTGTGCCTTTAGATTCTTAAAATAGACAATCATATCGAGACTTATAAATACATAAATCAAATTCCAGCTAACTAATATTTAATGATCCTTGCTCTAGACAGGATGCCCCATCGAACTGCCCATTTGATGGATTCCATACCATCACCGATGGCTTGTTTGGATAGTATGTCTGCTTCGAAGTTTAGTTCTCAATAAATATGACAGATGGAGGTGTGCTATAAATATTCTATTAGTTCTTTGGTCCTTTTAATCCAATGGAGAAGCTGAATAGTATGCAGATATTGAGAGCCTCTTGCCCAATCCACAATAACCTTAGAATCTTCAAATATCGTGATAGGTAGAATTTCTTTTATTTTAGCGAAATAGAGTAAACCCCATAACGCAAGTAACTCTACTTTAGTATTTGATCCAGGACCAATGCTTAGGTTGAGTCTATAATTCAAAGTATTATTAATCCTGATCATCATACCGGCACCACAAATTCCTCGCTGCTCGGCTCCATCAAAATATCCCACAATGTGCTGTTGAACCGCCTGATATAAAGCTGCCCTCCTGATATGCAAATTTTGTTTCATACAGTCATAAGAGTGAAGCCAGCCTATGGCAATCGATCCTATAAGATTGCAGTCAGGCCTCCCATTCTGAAAGATTATGTTGTTCCACATTCTCCACACCGACCATAATATGGAAATCAGGACGTCAACCGGAATGTCCTTGCTCTTTGAAATGTTGACAAATTTTTCATAGATATTTTGTTTATCCCAGCTGACAGAGAGAGAAAAATAGGAACAAATAATTGTCCACGCCGCTTGGAAGAAAACACACTCGCCAAAGATGTGGTTGGTGCTTTCTAGATTGTTAGCATAGAGGCCGCACCATTCGGGGTCTGAGTGGCCATGCTTCTGCAGACCATCCCAGGTGAGTATTTTTTGCATGATACACAGCCATGTGAAACATTTCAGTTTTGTTGGTACTTGGACTCTCCAAATGTGATTGAGAAAACTTGCTTGAGGATTTGGTTCCTATTGGGAAATTAGATTATCGTACATGGATTTTGCAGTGACGAGTCTAGTCCTTTGATTACATGTCCACACAATTCAGCCAGGCTCTCAATTCAGTTGTATGCCTGCACCGATTAATGAGGAATTATAGGAGAGCCATTCCTGCTTTAAACTGTCATTGATGCCAAGAATGGTCGCGCTACTCCATATGGGAAAGCCCTGCTTATACTACAAATATATCTGGGAGAGGTCATAAACATTCCTATCATGAAGGTGATTGATCAGTCTGTTAGATAATAAATGTTTTCCCACTCCAACAATCGGGTTTATGCCGATATAAACTTGAGAACCCGACCGACCTACCCGGAGAAATTAGGAGCCATAAGAGGGAGAGTGTCTACCAAACTATGCCAGATCAATGAACAATTGTTGGGACGGATTTTTTTGGATATAAGCCATAAATCCTATGGCAGTTTGTGGAGGTATTTTCTTCTTATTACCTTTCCCCAAATCCCGACATATTGCAATGCCCACCAGAGGCTCTTGGCGCATAATGAGGAGTTGAAAATATTGAAATTTTTGATGCCCCAGCCACCAAGATAGCAAGGTGAAGAGAGTGATTCCCAACTGGACAGATGATACTTAAGATTGCTAGCATTTCCACTCCACAGATAGTTGAAAACAATCCTTCGAATGTTGTTGATGACACCAGTCAAAAATCGCATCAGGGAAAGCCAATATACATGGACACTTTGCAGAACGACCTTAGTGAGGGTAAGCCGACCTCTTAGGGATATCCACCGAGACGACCATCCCTCCAGCTTTCGGTGTATATTGTTAAGAATCTAGTTCCAATCAGATTTTAAGTAATGGTTAGGCTTTAAAAAATATCCTAAGTAATTCAGTCTTTCGTCAATGTTGTCATCCCAGACATTAAATAGGTTGGTGATGATTCTGGTCAGCAGATCATTGGGGCAGTTGTGCCTAATGATGGATTTTCGATAGTTGATAGAAAACCCAGACGCAGAGAAAAACATAGTGAGGATCTCTTTGATTAGGCTCCATTCAGCTTCAAATCCCCTTCCGAGGATAATGACATCGTCCACAAAAATGAGAAGGGAGATGGTTAATCCACATGCAATTTTCACCCCGAAAATTGAGTTGTTTGATCTGTCTTTGTTGAAGAGTCGACAAAGCCCTTCCATAGACAAGATGAAGAGGAATGCCAATAATGGACATCCTTTTCTGATTCCATGGCCACTCTTGAAGAATGAAGAGGGCGAGCCGTTAACCAGGATGAAAAATGATGTGGATGATACACACGTCATTATCCATCTTGTAAATTCAAATGGCAAGCCAATATGCAAGAGGAAGAGCCAGAGAAAGGTCCAGTCTAATCTTTCATAAGCCTTCTCCAAATCGAGTTTGAGGATAAATTCACCAAGGTTGTTCTTCTTAATGGAATGCAAGCTTTCCTCGAGGATGCCAACAACGTCCAGAATTTTCCTCCCAGGTAGAAATTTGAACTGCTCCACTGAAATGATTTTGTTGAGAGTGAGCTTCATCCGATCAATGATTATCTTCGTTATTAGCTTGTACAGGAGATTTCATAAGGCAATGGGCCTATAATCACTGAAATCAGATGGATTTCCCTTCATAGGTATTAGAGTGATGTAGGCCTGGTTCAATGCCTTTGGTATGATCCCAAATATCCTCGAATCTTCCATGGCCTCAGTCACCTTGCTTCCCAAGAGGTCAAAAAAATGAATGTAGAACTTGTAAGTTTTAAACCTATGCAGAGAATCAAAGCATACAGATTTTTTTAAGAAAAATAGAGATCACAACACATCATTCACACATAAACACAGAGATTTACCCTGGAAACCCTTAACTAGGAAACACAAGAAAACCTTGGAGCCAATCCTCCTATTTTCTCTTCATTACATTATGAAATCCTCACAATACAAAATATAGATATTCTGCAACATCCAAATACCCTAATTCGTTAACCCGGATTAGAAAAAGACTCCAATCCCTTAACCAGGACTAAGTTACATATTTTTAGACAAAATTCTAAAAATAGCCACAAACAACTATAGATAGTCGAGCTGAAGCGCTGACATGTGCACCTCCCCTCCATAAGCACATGCAAAGAATATAACATATACCCAACATAACTCAACGGTCCATCCGTCAGCCCCCAGGATTTTGTCCCTTTTAAAATGCTTGAGGGTTTTCAGCACCAATTCTTCATATATGGGATCGAACAGTCTATCATAGTCAAATTGATCAAATAATTTAGGGTAATGTTTGACCACATCAAGTTGCTTGGTGATACAAATGTCCTCCTGCACAGTGTAAGTGGCCTGGAAATGTCTTCTAGCATCCTTTCGGATAGAAGGCATGTCAAAAACCACATCGTCGGTCTCATTAGTGGCCTAGAGATATCTCTTTGACCTGTAAAATCATATGTGCTTTACTTTCATAAAATGTTGTCTTTGCACTTGCACGGTTAATATGGTTACAATTGCATGTTTGTAATGGACGCTTCTACAGTCTTATACATCGGTTGTTGAATTTCCAAAAGTTTGTATTGATGGAATAAGATATTTGGTTTTAAAATCCATAAAAGTGCACAATGAACTAATTTTCTCACGGCGCAGAGAGTTTCTTATGTGTCGCAATTGTAGTTGGTGTCACGGTTATAGGTGGTGTCGCAGCTGGTTGTTGGAGTTGGTTGTCGCAGTTGGTTGTTCCAACCGGTTGTTGCAGCTGGTTGTCGTAGCTGGCTATTACAACTATAGGTGGCGTTGCAGCTATAGGTGGTGTCGGAGCTGGTTGTTACAGCTATTAAAAAAATTTAAAATTTTGAATGTTTTGTTAAAGAGCAGAGACAATAATGCTAATGCCCAGGAACACATATCGGATAATTTTAATTTTGAGTGTTTTTGCCATTTTTTTTCTTTTTGCATTTTTATTTGTGTGTTGTAAAAACAATATATATATATATATATATATATATATGAACTATTTCTTTTGTTTTATAAAAAGAAATCAATAAAAAAATTTAAAACATTGCAAAAGAAAATAAAAACCAAAAAATTATAAAAATCACAAACAATGAAAAGTTAAAAAGTAAAAACAACCAAAACAAAAATAAAGTTGCAAATGGACGTTTTAATTTTTCCTAAAATTGATTTTATGATTAATGTTGAATTGTTTTTTTTAAGTCACTTTGACAACAATCGCAGACAAAACCAGCGTGGGAAACAGGTATCACACATTTTATTTCTTCCTGATATTTTCTTTGCAGCTTGTGTACTTCTATCTGCATGATATGTTTGAACTTCTCACAAGTTTCATGCAGGAATTTGTACTAAGTTTTTTTTTAGGTTTCAGAGACTATCACATTTTTCTGTTGAAGTGATTTTTCAAGAATCACAAAATTTTTGAGAAACATGCTTTGATAGACATCCTGAAGGAGCTGTTACTCATGACGTTTGCTTATAAACATCATAATGTTGGTTGTTACACAAAAACCATTCATAAACACATTTGCATCATGAATGCTTACCCACATTTCTCCTTCAAGGCACATTAGTCATCCATACTGGACTCCACTATTTCATTGCCTTAACTATCATGACTCCACACACACTTAACTTTCTGAATCGAATACATCCCTTTCTCTTTTTCAGTTCATTTTTTTTTCTTTTTCCATTCCATTTTGCCTTCTGAATAAAACCAACTCCCTTTCCATGACTACGTGGCCTTTCCATATCCACTACTTGACTGTGAGATATTTTCACTTATAGTCCTACCAATATTTTTGTACCAAATCGCGTTGATTGATGTGGGATTCCTTAAAGACCACTTTTCAGCAAGTCTTGCCCCATCCACCTCAACACCTTATCTGGCATATAGACTAGAGTTCATTTTAAGCACCTAGAGGCTTGCATGCCTTAATGGCAAGTTCTCTCGTTGACAATCATGGGAATACATCAATGTCCCTTGACTATCAGATCTTGCAAGTGGCTGGACATCAACACATCTATTCTCACTTTTCAATATGTACTTGGGTACCTTGGAACTCATTGATATCAATAGTGATTCTGCCTCGCATTGGTTAACGGCATTCATCATTGGCCGGTAATCCAATGATTTATCTTCATGCTCGACCTCGACACATACATTCGCATGATTAGAACTGTACCATTGGGTTTTGTAGCGGGTGAAGACTATACATTATTTCTCATGACTCCGTCAGTAGTTGTAGACACATGACTTCAGATCTATGAGAGTACCACAGTTCCACTTTTCGCCTCCCACGTTTTCCATTATTTATCAGCAGCAGTTCAGATTCCTCCACTTCACACTACAGCAGTTACAGCTGCAACAACATTTACAGTTACATTTTTATCCTGTAGTAGTGACATATTCTCCATGATTTAGCAGTAGTAGTTTCGATTCCTTCACTGCCCATGATCTAGTAGTTACAACCATAGTAGCAGTGACATATTCCACGACCCAACAGCAACAGCTACATTCCTATTGCATTGTTCATCTACTTTTTGGGTAAGTGGAGGTATGTTGTTTTCTAAAACTTTAATCATGCAATTCCTTACATGCTAGCAATGAATAATTTGGAAAATTCCCTCACCATGCTTCATTTCTTTTTTTCACTTTAACAACCCTTGCTAGGTTGCATGAGGACATGCAACCAGATCAGTTGGGGAGGGGGAACTATATTCAATACATATTCACTACTATCATTGCATTTTCTTCACCACCATCACCCATTTTTCATCTCATTTACCATTCACCAACATTTCTTTTTTGACAAATCCTCTGTTGCACTTTGCTTCATACACATTGATATACATATTGGCATGATTCATAAAGATAAAGAAAATGATTTCTTATGCACACTAATGTTTTCTATGCACATTGATAGCTTATCATTTCCAGTGAGTGTATGGTTAAATTATTATTGCATCTAGAAAACAGATAATGAAATGAATGTTGTTAACACAAAAACCAACATTTCTTTGTATTTATGGTTGTCACACAAGAACCAACCATAAGAAAACATTCATTGTTAAAAAGACATTATCAATCAAAGCCATGGTTTAGATGCCAAAAGTTATCAAGAAGATTCATGCAAGGTTGCATGAGGACATGCAACAAGTTCAGTTGGGAAGGATGTTGAGACTCAGAAATGTCATATTTTCATCCACTTTACCTTTCGCTATTCCTCACATTTCATCGCCCCATTAACCTTTCATTTTACCATTTCCATACATATATTTGGGTTTCACCTTATTATTTTCCACTTTATTCATTTTAGTATTATAAGTGAATTTATGATTAGAAATTAGCATGCTTTTCACTAATATCTCAAGTATGGATGAGCTTTGTAATGTGTTGGGATATGTGAAGGATTAATTCAAAGAAAATACTTCTCGAATATATCCTCCACCATTTCAAGGAGATAGTTATTCAAAGAATATTCCAAGGATAAGATCATGAAGATTTGGTTGGCATATCCTATCTAGGATTTATGAGAGACATGTGGAGAAATTGTGAGAGACATGTGGAGGATTTGAAGGGATCATATCTTGTAATAATAGGAAATTAGTTGAGAGTTGTTGAGAGAATAATGGATCTGTCATTATGAGATGGTTATCTCCTTCTCAAAGAAATTCATGTATAAAAGAGAGTGCTCTCTCTTGATTTGGGATAGTAGATTAGGGGAAGATTAGTCTCAGATTGTAGAAGTTAGTCTTGACTTTGTCATATGGAGAAGGGAATTCTTAGCTTTTGTTCATAATTCTTTCATGCTTTGTCATTGATTCTTGTGATGTAAATTAAGATTGCTTTGTTGCTTATGTGAGCTCACATGTGTTGTCTGGTTGCTCTTCATATGTTGTCTTTCTTTTATGCAATTTACTTTTATTCGTGTGTTTCAACTTCCAGCATTAGATTAGCAATTGTGTGTTTCATCTTAAGGGGGGATTAGATTAGAAATTAGCAACTAGAAAAGAGGGGTTAGATTAGCTTAATTTCGCTTCAGTCCTGTATATATTTTGCATGTGCTTTGTAAGCCTATGAACCTCGGATTGACAAATTAAATAGTTGGGAAAATACTAAACATAGTCATTTTTCCCTTCTTTAATCTATTTTCACTTGAGATTTCAAGTAGGTTCATAGGTGCCCTATGAGGCACCAATCAATCTCTAATACATGCATATGTTCCAATGGTAAACTTGTATCTCTCCCTATTCTTGGCTTGAATATGTCGAGCAGATTACATAGATTCCATAACATTTTTAGGATGTTTTAAGCAAAACTCATGTTCAATGTCTTCTTTTAATCCACCATGTAAACTTCCAACAGATATCCATCACTTATGCTATCCACACCTGTGGTGAATACCTAAAATTCTAATTTATAATCTTAACACCACTTAAGTGTTTGATCCTTGAAAACTACCTAAAGTAATCTTGTTCCCAAACTTACCATATTATGCTTCTATGTCTCTTGTAGATAAACCTTAAGTATAATGATAAGAATGAGGCTTCCTTTTCGGGGTGGCAAGTGTGAGTGGGGTTCTCCTTGACTGTGGAGAAAACATTGTAGAAACTTTCTCATGGAGTCTTGGAAAAGAGTCAAATAACCAAGTATATATGTTGGCGTTGTGGATGGAGACTAACGTGCTAATTAAGGAGAGTATCTATGATTCCATAATTCTTGAAGACTCCCACACAGTGATCGGAGCTTTCAAGTTTTTCTATCCTCTTCATAGCTCAACCTTAGTTAGGATCCAATTGAGAATCTATAACAATTTGGAGAAGATCCATTCTGTGGACCTATATCATCTGCTAAGAAACCAAAACAATTAAGCTGATACTTTGGAAAATATTGCCACAAGAATAATCGTTGGAAGTTACCAAAACCAGAAGGGAGAGGTTCATTATGAAGACATACCATTGAATGTTTAAGTTGAAGGATAATTCTTGGATTAAAGTTCCCTATGCTAATACTAATGTTAGAAAGAAGGACATGTGTAGTCTCTCCCTCCTAGACATCAGCATGAGCGTAGATCTGCGGTGCATGCATGTGGTGTTTTGTTGCATTTCCATACCAAGGAAAGTGATCCTCTCCCACATTAAGAGACATTCAATGCACACAACATGACCAAGTGACTCAATGATTCCACCCAAGTGTGGGATAATGATGGGAGTAATTGGAAATGATGGGATGGCATTTGCATTCAAGATCTCTATCACATCTCATGAGTATATTTTCTCTTTTATGTATCAACTCATCATGAGATCTGACATTGGGATCTGGTTCAGGTACGGTATGGTTATTAAGGAAAGGACGGACCTAAATGGTAAATATGGCATGAAAGTTGGGGTTGTCTCTATTATCATTGACGGGCTCCTTGCAGTAAATATAAACTTTTAAAGAAATGTAACTACAGAAGATATTCTATTTTGTATTATTATTATTACTACCCCTTTTGGAGATGTTGTTCCTTCGATTAGGGGTGTAATTTTTGTATTTTGTTATGTAAATTATTGAGGTAATAAATTTGTTGTAATTCGGTCCAGTAGTACCCACAAAAGTATTATTAAAATGTATTTTTGAGTCTCCCAAGCAAATTCAGCCCTAGAAACAAGGAGAAGTTGGCCTTGTTGGGTTATTAGGAATCTCAGTTGATTATTATAAATAGGAGAGGTACCTCTCTCATTTGGACATGGTGAGCACTCAAGCAAGTTCACTATAGAGAGGAGAAACAGTCCAATTGAGGAGGAGGAAGTTGTCTAGTCTTATTTCTTAGGTCTTACACTGTACTTGGTTAAAGTCTATATCGAGGAAGTTTTGTTGGGTATTATTCCCCATGAGGGTTTCCTAGGATAAATATGTGTGTTCTCTTTTGTTTTGCTTGTTATTATTTCAATGATACTTTTGTTTTGGTATAAGAAATTTTAAAATCTTAAATGGTATCAGAGCCAACTGGAAAGAAGACATTGTGCAACAGCTTTTTCGTAGTTCAACAAGCTAGGGCTCATTATTCTATATACCTTCATCCATATATCAGTCAGAAAAGAAGGACCATTCAACTCTCCATAGGAGGGCACATCTTTATGTCGAAGCAGTTTTCAATTCTATGGATTTTCATTTTTTGACCTACCACTACTCGTGGGAAAAACTAGGGCATCAAATTTATCAAGGTTCCTTCAAGAGATTCCATAAAGGCAAGATACAGTCTAGCTCACCTTGGGGAGGTCCATATTTTCCTCCAATTAGTTTTGCAAGTGACCACAGTTGGAAAATTAGGTTTTTCCAATCAAACCCAAGGTCATCCTGAAACAAATTCCAGAAGCAGTCTTCAAATTATTAAGTTCCATCTCCTATATTTCCATTTGAGGTTCTCATTTATTAAATATGACAAATAGTACCAAGCTTGATGAAAATATTTAGGGATCAAATAACTTCAGAGCATGGAAGTATAGAGTCATGGTCACCCTTGAAGAACATGGCCTAGAAGGCTACAACCATATGGAGATGAGGCAAAGGCCAAGCATAAGAAGGATATGATAAAATCCAAGAGGATCATAGTTGTTTCTATCAAGGATCATTTCATCCCCCTAAGTATATTGAAATAATACTCCAAAATAAATGTTTTATGCATGAAGAACATCAATAGAAGAATGACCTTGAGAAACCACCTCAAAGATATGAAGATATAAAAGGCAGAAATTATACAATCATACTTCTCAAGAGTATCTCGGATAAAAGAACAGTTAGAATCCATTGGTGACATGGTGGAAGAAGAGGAAGTTCTGATTACCACCTTAAATGGTCTTCCAAAATAATGGGAATCCTTCATTAGAGGAATATTTGCTAGAAGAAAGTTAACCAAGTTCAAGAAATTATGGGAAGAATGTGTACAAGAAGAAGGAATGATAGCAAATAGAGAAGACAAGATTGATGATAATTAATATCAAGCTCTAGTTGCTCATGCAAAGAATGGAAGAAACAAAAGAAAAAATCGAGGATCACCTCCCAGAATACCACAAGACCTCAAAATAGGTAACAAACCTAGAAAGGATTACTCATCCTTTGAATGTTATGCATGTCATAATATGTGACACATTGCTAGAAATTGTTCTCATAAGAAAGATCAGTTCAAGAAGAAGAAACGAAATTAGCATGCCCATGCAGTTAAAGAAAATGAATCAAACGAAGAGAGGGCCAAAGAAAATGAAGACTCTAGTGAAAAGTATGTCCTAATTTCATCTCTCATGGGATCAGTATCTCATGGAAGTGACACTTAAATTAAATATAGTGGTGCTTCCAAACATATGACAGGTCACAAATATTCTCTCTTGTGTCTTACCCAAAAATATTGTTCACACAAGGTACAACTTGGAGATGACTATCAATACCCCATCAAAGGAATGGGAGAATCCTCTTACAAACTAAAATCCAGAAAATCCATGAAGATGAAAGAAGTCGTATATGTTTCGGGCTTGAAGAAGAATCTCCTTTCTATTTCAGCTATAGATAAGAAAAGTTTTAGAGCTGCCTTTGTATATGGTGAAGTTCTTATGTGGCCAAAAGGAAAGACAATAGATGATGCTACTATAATTGGTGTTGAAGAAGGAGGACTCTACAAATTGAAGGGGCACATGGATTCGGCCCTTACAACCAGTACCATCAGTCCATGTGAACTTTGGCATAGAAGAATTGCTCATGTGAACTACAAAGCATTTCCAATTGTTAGCAAGGTAGTGACATGTCTACCAGATATACAGATCAATCATGAAGGAGTATGCAAAGTATGTGTTCAAGGAAAGAACACCAAGAACCCATTCCCAAGCAGTAACAACAAAGCAAAAGGGATCTTGGATATTTTCCAGTCATATGTGTGTAGACCAATGTCAGCTACTTCCTTAAGCAGGTATGTTTATTATGTCTCTTTTATAGATGACTACTCTCGTAGGACTTGGATATATTTTTTGAAAGGAAAAGATGAAGTATTTGAAAAGTTCAAGGAATTCAAGACTCTTGTAGAGAATCTATCTGAAAAGAAAATCAAGACCTTGAGATCGGATAATGGAGGAGAATTTACTTCAAATGAATTCAAGGAATTATGTAAGGAAGTTGGATTAAGAGGGAGCTTACCACGCCCTATAATCCTCAACATAACGGAGTGGCAAAAAGAAATAATAGATCTATCATGGAAATAGTCAAAGCAATTATTCATGATCAAGATCTACCTATGCACATATGGGTTGAAGCAGCAAGGACTGTACTCTATGTACAAAACAGAATATCCCACAGTGCCCTTGGGAACAAAACTCCATAAGAGATGTTCACTGGTGAAAATCCTGAAGTTAGTCACCTGAAGATATTTGGTTGTCTCGTGTACTTACATATTCCCAAGGAAAAAATATCAAAATTGGACCCTTCAGGAAAGAAGGGAATATTTATTGGATACACTGACCGGTCAAAATCCTATAGAATCTACATTCCAGGTTTCCGTTAGATCTGTCATTCGTTTGGACTCACCACTTCTAAAATGTGCATACCTTTTAGAATAGCACTTGGTTGTCTATCCGTGGGTTCACTCAGAAGTCTATCATACTAATGAGAATCATCATCTTCGTTTAGCTTATGTACCTATAAAGATGTTGGTGTGACTAAAAATAGGGAGATGGGAAGTGACGGGGATGGAATCTATCGAAGCTGAATTTGCTTTATGTTAACGAAATTAGTTTAGATGTCACATTTGGTGAAGATGCATCTTTCACCAAATCCACAAAGAACTATGCAGATGAAGATCATGAAGAAGAGCATTCCCGCCCTAGAAATACATAAGCTACCAGATCACCAATTAGAGATATTGAAGAAGAACTTATACCAAAATATCATGACATGGAAGAATGCCAAGGATCCATGGAGACACCCCATGAGATGATTTCAACAAAAAGAATACTAGCTTGGGATTGTGATATAATCCGAGAAGCATAAATATATTGTGCACCAGAAGGAAGCAAGAGATTGAGAGTTTACTCCAACTATGTGGCATTAATGTGTGGCCTTGTTGATGAAGAGCCTACATGTTTTGAAGAATCCTCAAAGAAGAAGGAATGGATGGATGCCATGATCGAAGAATACCAATCTATAATAAATAATGATGTTTGGGATGTGGTGCCATGTCCGAAGGACAAGTCAATAGTTTCTTCAAAATGGATTTTAAATACAAAGCATTGAGCAAATGTCAGTATTGAAAAGTTCAAAGCAATATTTGTCGCACGAGCATTTTCACAAAAGGAAGGAATTGTTTATGAAGAAACCTTTGCACCAATAGCAAGATATACTTCAATCATAACTATCCTTTCCTTGGCATCCAAGATGAAATGGAATCTACATCAAATGGACGTAAAAACAACATTCCTAAATGGTGTCATAGAAGAAGAAGTATCTATGGAACAACCACCAGGTTTTGAGACACATGACAAAAAGACACATGTATGTAGATTGAAGAAATATCTATATGGCTTGAAGCAAGCACCTAGAGCATAATATGGAATAATTGATGGATTCCTGATAAGCTTTGGCTTTACCAAAAGTAAAGTTGATTTCAACCTTTACTATAAGGTTGTAGATGATGGGATCATGATTTTACTTGTTTATGTAGATGATCTATTTTTGGAAGGAGAGGAGTGGCTCATCAATTAATGTAAGAAGAATCTTGCAGCAAAATTCGAGATGAAAGACCTTGGAACGATGCATTACTTCCTAGGTCTTGAAGTATGGCAGTCCCATGATGAGATTTTTCTAAACCGAGGAAAATATACAGTTGAGATAGTAAAGAGATTTGGGATGTTGGATTACAAGTCAATGAACACTCTGATGGTGACAAACCCGAATCTCCTGAATGATGACTCTTCATAAAGAGTAGATGCCACCTTATACAGACAAATTATTGGTTCACTAATGTATTTGACAAATAAAAATCCAAATATATGTTTTGTTGTGAACACTGTTATAGATGATTTTACCACAATTGGTAGATCATGCTTTTATGGCCTTCCCTGTCCCTATGCACACTCTTTGGACCCCCTTTGCTTAAAAGAAACTTTGATGTTCCAAGAAACACCTTAAAAATCCCTATTTATTTGTATCGGGTCACAAGCTTACATCTTGCATGTACATGTAGCTTGTCCCACTATGACCCTCATACATCGGGAAATGTGCCCAAAAATAAAATATTTTGGATTTTTCATCATTGAGTCACAAATAACTTGACCTTTGTCCTTCCATATGCCTGGAAACTTTTTGACTCGACCCTTCAATTCCTATTTAAGGGATATATATTGGGCCCCTTAGATACATTGGAGGAGGAGAATTGAAGAGAGCAAGGAAACTATAGTTCATTTGTGCCCCATTCATATATGCTTGATTCTGCATCCCTTTTTCCTTGTGAGCACCCATTGATGCTATTCCCAAGCTTGTCATTGCATTGTGAGCTTGTCATTGAGATGGAGGATTGGAGTGGTGGAGGCCCAGGAGGAGGACTCAGTTTCTCCATTTTGACGAGGTGCCAACAGAGTTTGTCACTTGTATCTTTGTTTATAATCAATAGAAATATCCATTTCTCATCCATTGTATGTGTGTAACTATGAATGTTCTTTATCCATGGATGTAGTTACTTTGATTTATATATATTGGTTTTATATATGCTAGATTAGGCCTAACACTTAACATATATCATGCTTGTATTTTTTCGTTGTTGTTGAGGATGGAATGTAGGTACAAGTGTGGTTGAAAATATCAACAGGGAACGACTACAACCTTCCGGAATAAGGTATTCCTTCTATCTCCTAGTGTTAGTTTTTTTTATCTCTATTGCATATAGAAATGGGTTTATTTTTGGTGCCATATAGTCTGTTTTGGTCCACCCCAAGCCATAGGAAATATTCTCTGTAACAAACACCTTGAGTCAATATATAGTAGATCCTTGTCATGTTCATCTAGTTGCAGAAAAACATGTGATAAGGTACCTAAATAGGACATTTGATTTTGGCCTCGGATATGCAGTCGAAAGTGAGTTTAGATTGTATGGCTATGCTGATTTAGATTGGGAAAGAAGTGTTGAAGACAGAAAGAGCTCTTTAGGATGTTGTTTATGTTTGGGATTGAGTGTGATCTCATGGCATAGTATAAAGCATACCAATGTTGCCCTTAGTATAGTCGAGGTTGAATACATTGCAGTATGTTCATCCTGTAGCGAGGCATTATGGCCTTGTAAGTTATTGGTAGGATTGTTTGATGCCGAGAAGGATGCAAATGATATTTATTGTGACAACCAGAGTTGCATCAAGCTGACAGAGAACCTGGTGTTTCATGATAAGTCAAATCACATAGAGATAAAGTATCACTACATCTGGGATATGGTGCAGAGAGGAGATATGAAGCTCCAGTATGTTCTTGCATAGGAACAAGTTGTTGTTGTGTTGACTAAGCCTTTGTCTCATGTAAAGTTTGATTACTTTCTAGACAAGATTGGTGTATTCCAAAAGGACCTCCTTGGAAAGAGGGAGTGATGATGATATCATTATTGATGATGAGATGGAAGTGGTATGCTAGTATAGAGAAGTCCAATCGAGTTTATCAGTATGCCTACAAATATTGATGAGGTCTTGCATTCATATGCAGACCAGTGTATCCTAGCATTCACATGTTGAGGATGGTCCTACGAACAATAACACTCTCTTGTTGTGAGTAGTCCTAACACTCACAAGATAAGGATGGTCCGACGTATGATAGTACTCTCATATGGAGAGTGGTCCTACATTCATTTGCGGACAAGTGTATCTTAGCATTCACATGCTAAGGATGGTACTGCGAACAAGAACACTCTCTTGTTGAGAGTAGTCCTGACACTCATAGACTAAGGATGGTTCTGCAGAAGATAATACTCTCATGTGGAGATTGGTCCTCTATTCATTTGCAGAAGAGATCATACAGTCATTTGCAAATGACAATATCCTAGTTGAGGATTGTCCTGTGGACGATAGTACTCTCATAGGGAGAGTGGGCATGCATTCATTTGTGGACGACGGTATCCTAGTTGAGGATGGTCTTGTGGACGATAGTACTCTCATGTGGAGAGTGGTACTGCATACATTTGTGGACAAGATCCTACATTCTTTTGAAGACGACGGTATCCTAGTTGAGGATGGTCTTGTGGACAATATCCTGCATTCATTTGCGGACAACAGTATCCTAGTTGAGGATGGTCCTAAGTCTGATAGTCCTCTCATGTGGAGAGTGGTCCTTCATTCATTCGATGAGATCCTACATTCATTTGCATATGACAGTATCTTAGTTGAGGATGGTCATGTGGACGATAGTAGTCTCATATGGAGAGTGTTCCTGCATTCATTTGTGGATGAGATCCTGCATTCATTTGTGGATGATATCCTACATTCATTAGTGGACGACAGTATCTTAGTTGAGGATGGTCCTGCAGACAAGAACACTATCTTGTTTAAAATGGTCCTAGCACTTACAAGATGAAGATGGTATTGCGGACGATAGTACTCTCTTGATGAGAGTGATCTTGCATTCATTTACAAACAAGATCCTGAATTCAGTTGTAGATGACGATTTTCTAGCATTGTTTATTTTGTGGGTGATTCAGCTCAGTATTTGTATACTGACGATATTGCAGGTGATGCTCGAGATGATGCTAGAGATGATCATGCCAGAGATGATAATGCTCGAGATGATGATAATACTCGAGATGATGATACCTGTGATGAAAATGCTCCATGGATGATGATGATGATAATGATATAGTTGTTTAAAAATTCCTATGACATATAGACTCACCTTTCAATTGTACAGATGTATTGTTGTTGTAAAATACCTTCCTTATAAGAGGGAGTGTTAAAGAAATGTAACTACAAAAGATATTATATTTTGTATTATTATTATTATTATTGCTCCTTTTGGAGATGGTGTTCCTATGATTAGGGATGTTATTGTTGTATTTGTTCATGTAAAGTCTTGAAGTAAAACCTATGTTGCAAGTTGGGTCAGTAGTACCCACAAAAGTATTATTAAAATGTATTTTTTAGTCTCCCAAGGTAAGTCAGCCCTGGAAGCAAGGAGAAGTGATCCCTCTTGGGTTATTAGGCCTCTCAAGTAATTAGTATAAATAGGAGAGGCACCTCCCTCATTTGGACATGGTGAGCACTTAAGCAAGTTCTCTATAGAGAAAAGAAACAATTCATCTAAGGAGGAGGAAACTGTCTAGTCTTATTTCTTAGGTCTTACACTATACTTGGTTGAAGTCTATATCGAGGAATTTTTGTTGGGTTTTCTTCGCCATGAGGGTTTCCCGGGATAAATATTTGTGTTCTCTTTTTTTGTGCTTGTTATTCTTTTAGTGATCCTTTTGTTTTAGTGTAACAACTTTTAAAATATTAGCACAAATTATCCCCGAGCTGTTGAGACAGATAGAAAGAGATCAATCTTGTTCGAAATCAAATGTCTGCCAAACAAAGAGTGCATAGTTAATTATGTTGGGAATATGGACAAGGACGAGGGTGCTTATGAGTCATTATGTTGTGTTGAGTGTGGGCTTCGCAGGCATTAGAGGAAATTTGGGGTCTAAAATGGGCCTTTTAAGAAAACAATCCATCATATAAAACAACGACCCAGCCATAATTTCTTGAGTTGGAATTCAAGAACCAATAGAATTTCAATAAAATGAGTCAACTATAATGGTTGACTTGACATATTTGACATTAAAAACTAGTTTTTTGTTTGTATTTTCAACATCTCCTTGTGTTTTTACTCAAATTTCGAGTGGGAGCACTCATTGGATGCAAAATTAAATTCTCCATTCAACAAGTACCCAAGTTGCATACTTTTGACGATCCTCGTTGCTCGAGAAAAACAAGAAATACCTGAAAAAACGTTATGATTGTCGAGTAAAAACACAAGGAGATATGTTGAAAATACGAACAAAAGAAGTTTTTTTCTCTTCCTCCAAAATTAATAAATATTATTTTATTATTTTCCTTAGAAGGCCCATTTTAAACCCCAAATTTCCTCTAATGGTTACTCGAAATGTGCGTCGACTCAGTCACCGCGTAAGCTAGTTGGAGCACGATGCCCGGGACATCGAAAGACATTGTGAAGAGTAGTAGGACGAGGATGAGGAGCAGAGGATGGAGGAGAAGAGGAACTTCCAGTTGCAGTTGGACCTGTTAACCGATAAGATGAAGCAGCATCAAGATAAAGTTGATGAAATGAAATCCAAAATTGAGGCTCTAGAAAAGGAAGTTGTCAATCTTAATAGACATCTCAAAGAGAGGGATGAGACAGAAGTCTCTTCTTTTGTTATTCCTCCTTAGATCAAAATGGAAGAGCAGGTTTCTTGGTTTCAATTCTAGAATGTTTTAATGCTCTGTTCTTATATATTTTTGCTAAGACAATATGTAAGGCAATATAAGCCCAGGGATTTAGAGGTAGGAATTATAAGACTAAACATAAAGTCAGTAGTTTTACAAATTTCCTTCAATTTCATGTTGGATCTTCAGGCATGATACCAATTTTAGAATGTTATGTAACTCTATTTTGTCGAGGATTTTTCCTCCTTTTAATTAAAAAAAAATTCCTACTCGTTCTAGTCAACAAAAAAAAGAATGAGGTTTCATTTTAACTATTCATTAATATCATTGATAGGGTTTTGTCTCAAAGTACAAAGTTGCTAAGAAATTATTTGCTTACCATCCATAAGATTATGCAATTTGAAGTATTCCTCTATTTGGTTCACCCATGTAAAGACATACGTTAATCAACCTTAGGAACCCAACCATGATTAACTGCAATATTAAAATTACATCCTCATGGCTTATGCTTATTAACAGAAGGTTGTTTCACATGAATACTATATTTATTTTCATGAGTTCTTTGGGTCACATTATCACTTTTAGGGAGCCTTTCCTCTAAGGTTTGCATGAGTTTGATCATGTCCTGATCCATCATTAGATCTTTTGTTCCATTTTCTTCATCTTAATTTATGTTAGTCTTTATGAGTTTATCAATCAACATGTTACGAATCTATTACTCAATTCCTTAAATTGATTTTAAATTGGTTCCCCAAATTGGTAATCAGTTATTCGTCTTCAATTTCTTCATAAGTCAAAGTTGAGATCTCCGAAGGTTTAACTCGAGTAGAATTTTTCGCACCACCCTTTTGTATGTGGGCCAACAATAGTATTTATCTATAGTTTTTCTATATTTCAACTATAACAAAAAAATCAAATCACCCCAAACAAATCTTCTGATCAAAATTTATGGCAATTGTAACAATGTATATTTTACACTCTTGATTGGAGAATTTCTTGCTAAGCCAAATTCCACTCTATGTAACTCTGAAATTTCAGCACCCCCAAATCTAAAATTTTGTAATAGGGTAGCCTAATATGTATTCTATGCAATGCCACATTTGACCAAATTCTAAAGTGCCAAAAAAAATTATGCTAACTTTCGCACAACTTGTTGTTTTTTCCCTTCCAAGAGAGCGAACTTGTGCATAATTTCACGTGTCCAGATGTTCAAATCTGCTTCCAAAATTTTTACCAAAAACACATATTTGAGAATAATTTTTAGACTAGTCAAAAACCCTGACTTCCACATATTTAACTCTGGAATTATAGTAAACTAAAACCTAAAATTTGTACAAGTACTTCATTGTCTCCTAAGGCTCGCAACACTTATGACATCTAACACTTTCCATAAACAAATTATAGCGAAAATGGCAAGATGACTCGTTTTGTAGGAGAAGACGAGGACCATATGCTCTAATACTGAACGTTATGAACCAAATTTCCCAAATAGCGTAAAAAAAAAAGTAGCTCCACACCTTGACAAAGATAAATAGTCAACGAATAATAAGTCTCTTCAAGGGGTCAACCTCGTTTTACCATATATCGAATGTACAAAAATAGATAAAATGCCTATACAAATGAATCGTGTTTGCTATAAATAGGATATAAAGTGATCGTAATGTAATGTAACCTATCATTAAGCCAACCTAACCATAGTTATTTACTAAACATGAATGATTGTTATGGGCTTCACAATCTTGATCATAGAAAAAGTCTACATTTTATGAAGTATGACAAGGTCGAGTCGAAGACAAGAAAAGAGTGTTAAGAATGAATGACTAATCAATTAAAGAATCATTACTACCGAAGTTGCTGTCTTGCGATGTAGCAGCGCATTATTTCTACTCTAAAGGTCAAAGAAACACTTGCAAAAGCCCAAAGGTCCTCATCCTGGAATTAGTTAAGAGACATACAACAGAGTCTACAAGCCTTTGCAAAGTCTCTACAATCCTTCTATACAATCTGTAGGAGCTTCTAAATTAGCAAAAGGTCTGCAACAGGGTTCAAAATTAAACATGCCACAGCCCTTCAAAGGGCTCCCAACACGTCCAAAATGTGTTATAAAAAAATTGCACATCAAAGAGAATATAAATTTTTAATTTTGACATTTAATGAGAAAGTGCAATCATTATATTAAAATTACATATATTGAAATTACATAAGAAGTGTTAAGTTTCAAACTGCTTGTCAAATATTTTTTACCCGGTGTTCAATTACCAGTGTGTTGTTGCATTAAATGTGACATGAAATGTACTACAACAATGCCAGTGGGATAGACAATGGCCATTGGCCATCTCTTTTCCCAAGTCTACCCTTGAAAATTTCAAAAAACTATTAAATATGTTGTTATGAACTTATCTTTCGCGGTTCTCATAACTAATAAACAAGTTTTGAGATTTTTTTTCTTGATTTCTTTAATATCAAAAGGACGGACTTAATAAGTTAGTGACCAAGCGAACTTAAATTATTTCACTCAATGTCACATATGAATTTATGAGTCTCCATAAGTTAGTGACCTCGCAAGCTTAATTTATTTTACTCAATGTCACATTAGAATTTATGAATCTCCATTGTTGAGCATATCATAGTGATACATGATACAACTTTGTTACCTTTTTTTCACATCAAATTGCTTAATTCATGGTCATGACAATTTTGAGCATGAGACAATTTTAGTTGTAGTCCCGACTCCCGATCAATTCAGCAGTTGTACCTACAACCACTGGCAATTCTTTGTATAAATGCTAAGTTGCATGATACGGGGAAACGGAAACGTGTATTCGATACAGGAATGCAATGGAAACGTTAGCCCCAAAAATTTGGGAAACAAGGAAACACGATATATATATATAAGAAATTTAGGAAGGACATTTAAAAATTAAATGTGAAATATAAATGACAACTTACAAGTGATAAATGATAATTTCAAACATTTAACTATAACATCACATTTTTACTAATGAGTCATCACATTTCCATCATAATTCCATCACTCCATCTCTATTATATAATGCAAGTTACAAAATGGAAAATAGTGATGTCCAAAATCAACCTTTATATATGAGGCTACAGTGCTACATATATCAAAATGTGAATAGTCAACACATAACTATAACATGAGAAAAGCTACTAAAAACAAAAGAAACAAAGAGTCAAAGACTAATACTAATATCATCATCCTGATCATCATAGTCTTCCTAAAAAATGGAATAAGATGCACGCTCAACATAGGACCTAACCTTAATCATCGTTTCCAAACTGGAGTTAAGTAACTTAACTCACAAATTAAGCAAGTTTTTTTTTGGCCCCGATGGGCTTTTTCCATGTTGGAAACGTGTTGTATGGAGGCTGAATCGGCCTTGAAACACGTTTCAGACCATACAGCACGTGTTTCCCACGCGTGAGATGGTGTTTACGGTCTTAAACGCGTTTTAGGGCCATATCAAACGTGTTTCAGTGTTTCATAGGGGAAATGTGGCTAGTACAGCAAGGGTTAGGGCGTTTCCTACAACGTTGGCATTCCCATGAAGAAGATCAAGCATGTGGGATTTGGGTTCAAAAGTGATTCATTTGGTTCCCTGTTATTTTGTTAGTCTGAATAAAACTCTTCTTTAGTTGTATCTATCTACTTGAGTTACTCTCTATTGATCATACCATTGAACAAGTTATTTTATCTCTATTAATTTCTAAATATGTAATGTGTTGATGAAGGGTGTCGTATCACTTCAAGGAAATTCCTCGAGGCAACTTGTCCTATCAAGAGTCAATGTTATGCTCACTCATTAAAATTAATCTATGTACCATCTCCCATGGAAGAAAATAATGGTTGTCACGTCGTAATTTCCTTTATCAGCCACCAAATTATTGACCATGATAGATTTTCATGACTTACGATACACGCATTCATTTAATGAACTAGTAGTTGTTCTTCAATAACTTGTTGCATTTTTGCAGTAGGCGTTTCTTATAGGGAATAGCACATGCTGCCCACTAATGCTAATAAGAAGCCACGCCCCACTTCTATTTATACATTTTTGCAACACTAAATCATCCCGCCAAACAACAATAAATCCAAATGTCACAAATTAAAAAATCAAAACTAGGTAAATGTTATATAAGTATGAATATCTTGCCACAAAAGGAATGTGCAGGCAGAGTCAAGAGTGGAGAGAGAAAGCCATGTGTAATCAAAAAAGAGATTTTGAATAAAATATCAAGTTGTAGAGACTGAGGCAAGGTTTGACCATCCAAATATCTCAGCGTTTATATAATATTATAAAGTTTCAAGTCTTGATATTAGAAACTCAGATCCAGACTTCCATTTAATTTGAAGTAAGAATCCCAAAGACATGGAAGCATGGGTTCATAGACGAGGTTTCAAGCAGACTTGGGGTTTTCACTATAAGTTTCACCACACAAAGGGTTGCAAAGAATGAGTTTTTGAACTAATATTGGTTAAAATTAAGAAGAGAAGAATGGAAAATAGAATTGGGTTCAGTTGCACTAGATTCCTAAACTAGGCATTAACTATTTACAAGTAAGGATTCCTGAGATGGACACCAATGATTTCTAAGCAAGGATTCCTGCGAGGATGTGTATCTTCTCTCCAATTATTTTTTTTGTTATTTTTTTCTGTTATTTTGAAACTCAATATTTGTTTTGGAAATAGAATGTTCTGTTTTATTTTGAAAAAAATTAATACAATTTAAAAAAATTGTATTGAAACAATGTTTCTTGTAGATATGATAGTTATGAATTTATTGATTTATTTAGTGACATAAATTTGATTGAAAATATAATATTCTATTTAGCACTTTTTTTTTTTTAATGAAATGTAATTCATTTATTATTATCTTATTATTATCAAATGAAATGTGTTTTTTTCCCAAGCTTTTCATTGTTAAAGTACAACATGAATATATAAGCTTCTAACTGAAAGTAAGACCAATCCTTTAAATTTGATCCCTCGTATGCAATCTTTTTATACATTCTGTGCAATCCTTCTATAGAATCTGTAGCAGCTTCTAGATTCAGCGCATAAGAACTTCGCGTGACTAAAGGCCTGTAAGACAACAAAAGGAATATTTGTACAAAATATATATAATATTTAGTATTATGGTTGTAATAAAATGTACAAATATATATAACATTTAGTATTATGGTTTTAATAAAATTTATTCCTTTTCTTTATATTCCAGCAGCAAGTATCCAAATAATTGCCTGAACGTATTTTTAGCGATTAAATATTTTGAAAATATTTTTCCAAGAAATAGGCCAAGCAACAAACAAACAAAATGTAAGACGCCAATATCTACAGGCTACAGCAACTTTTCGATTGCTTTCCCCATAATCTCTTTAACACTGTCTTCATATCAAAGGGAGATGAAACCCCTCCACCTAATGGAGCATTATTCTAAATTGCCATAACTAGTGAGAACATATGCAAAGATGCCTTCAATTTAACCTGAAGAGGATTATACCTCTCTAAAATCCCTCCATTAATCCATTGCTTTATAAATAGCCTTTCTTCGCCAGAAAAGAACTTACAATCCTCAATGCTCAATGTTTAGAGTTTATGCTAGCAAACAAACTGCCTTTCTGGACTAAAGAATCAAATCAAAAACCTATGCCATAGCTAGAGACCACCCACATTCCACTTGAAAGGAACCTGTCACTTATTAGATGTGGCAACCTGTGATAGACTGATTTCATGACTTGTTTGCTATATACCAAACAAATATGGTATAGTATCATGCTGGAGTCTTGATTTTTTCTGCTTGTGGCATTGCAAGTTCAGAAAAGGCTGGACTATCCACTCCAACTCCCATAGCATGCAACCCATTGTCAACATATGCAACTGTACCAGTTATTGCAGAGGCTAACGGTGAAGATAAAAATGCTGCAGCGTTCCCAATCTCATCTGGATAACAAGTAGCAACGTACTATGTATCAGCAGATAAGCTCAGCCTGTTATCTGATTATCGGATAAACAATCTAAGCTCTGAAATTGAAAAAAGATGGAATTGCATTACCAGCTAGCAAATCCTTTTGCAAGGGAGCATTTGCCTTTGAGTATTCAATTATGGTATCTATAAATCCAATGGCCTTTGCAGCTCTGCTTCTCAAGGGGCCTGCAAAACGTATAACAGAATGTGTAAAGCAGATGAGCGATAAAAAGCCAGTTTAGACATGCATAATGGCACTGAACTCATGGTCATGATTGAAAATCACAACGGTGTCCATCGTGATATTCCTAAAAGTACCTGCCGAAATTGTATTCACTCTTATGTTGTAGCGTCTTCCAGCTTCAAATGCAAGCACCTACAGATTTAGAAAGTTGATCAGTTGAAACCCTCCACATGGTTCAGATCTATAGACCATTTATGCTTCGTAAAAGTGCTGCAGAATTTCCATATTGAATTCAATCGATGACAACTAAATAACTACCTTTAAGAGAAAATACTAACAAACAAAGGAAAATAATTAAATTACCCTAGTATCACTTTCCAGGGCAGCTTTTGCAGAACTCATTCCTCCACCATATCTGCAAGCAATCATATATTTGCTTGCACATTTAGTGACTTCTAAAAATGTTAAAGAGGCAATTTGAATTTACCCTGTTTTCAGTGAGCAAGAAACGAATTCAATTACAACTTACCCTGGAATAATCCTTTCTGATGCAATATATGTGAGAGATATTGTGGACCCACCTGCATCACAAAGTATAGCAATTAAAGCTCAGCACCTATCTTTTCAAGCACCTTCATTTCATAGCAAACATGTTAGTGAATTCAAGGGGCCTCTACATTGGAAACCTCCATCTTACTTTTATGTGGTGATATCAAAATTCCATATGCAAGATCAAGACTTTGGAAACAAACTAGAAGGTTTTAAATTTTCCAATCAAATTAAAAATAGTTGCAAATCCCTATGAAAATTACATCCTAAAACCAGAATTTCATATGCTGATAATACACCAAGATGAATGGTATCTTCTACAAAACTCACCAGGATTCATTATAGGTATAAAGTACTTTAGCAATGACACAAAGGAATAACTTGAGGCTGAAATAGCTGCAAGATACCCATTTCTTGATGTCTCAAGAAGAGGTTTACTGACCTGTCAAGAGCTGGACCTCATTAACAACAGAACAAAAGGCAAGCAAGAAAATCTCATACAAGAAATGACGAAACAAAAACATGATAATGGTTTCCATCTTTATAAAAGGACAATGTACCTCTGGACCATTTGCAAGAGAGTGCACAAGAATATCAATGCTTCCAAAGTCTTGTTTTACAGACTCTGCAACTTCCTATGAATTGTTTAGACTGGAATATTAGCCTTGTGATATAATAGCTCAATCTCTATATCACAGAAACATGTGCATAGACTTTTTTAACAATATATAAAAATAAAGTCAAAAGGCAATGTCTATCCTAATTTATAACCGAATACATCTTGAAATAATAGCTATAGCATAGCATATTTTAACAAAAGTAATTACCTGAACTGTCCAATTTGAGGCTCCCGCGTACCTTTTGTTTGTTTTTACCTGTAGTAGAATAGAATAAATTAATTAGTGCCTCAAATTCTAGGTACATCAAGATAAATTATATTTGAAAATTTGCTTGAAAGATACTAAGAGCGTAAAGATGGACTTCTTCCCCTTAGGTAACCTATTTCACGTAATATTCAAATCTGACAAAAATGAAGGCTTGATCGAGAATTGTCTGCTTAATTTCTATGTACCAAGGTAAACAAACTTTAAAGCTCAACAGATCCACAAATCAGAAAACGAATAAAAGATATATGAAAAAAATATCTAATTATGGTTGTGATAGGATTATGATATTTACATCTTCCGGAACATCCTCGGGAGTATCATAAATAGCATCCAGAGGATAAATCTTAGAGATCTGCATCATAGAACCATTTGGCAGCCTGCACTTCGAAAATTGTAGCTATATTTATACCAAAGCAATGATTTAATTGATAAATAAATTAACACTTTTGACTTAAAATTCATGAATCAAAAACGCCTTGCAAATAGAATAATATAAGTTTAAAAGAGTCCTTACACACGTGATTCATCAAACTTGCCTCGTTTCAAGCTGGTTTCAAATATGTTCAGGGCCTGCCGAACAACAAAGAAAATCATAGGATTTTTAGCAGTTTTCAAAAACCAGATTTAATGGCAGTATATGCACATAAGGCATCAAATATGCATTTATACAAGCAGATAACAAAAAAAGACAGCTTTAAACACAAGTATGGCAAGTGAAAATTGGAATGTTCATAATAGCAAGGTTTCTAGCATAAATGTAAAATATAAATAGTTTTGAAGACGAGCTTTCAGTTTTTACTGATTCACCAAAGACTAAAAGAAAAAACAGCCCCAAGCTTATTATGACAAACCGGAACCCATGTGCCAACTAGAATTTCTGCACCAGCAGCAGCAAGGGACTTTGCTATGGCCCAACCATATCCATTGTCATCCGCTATTCCAGCAATAAATGCCCTTTTTCCTGGCAGAAAAAGAAAGAAACTTAATTAATGATTTATGCAGTAAATCGCAAACTTTCAACAATTGATTTTTAACAAAAAGTAGAAGATTAACAGACCAACACCTACTCTCACACTGTTATCATTTTTTTCGATAAGCAAATATCTGGCAGTAGAACCTGCATATTTCATCACAGATTTTGATAAGCCCTATATTTAGGTTTAGGTCTGTTAATCTATGAAACACGACAGTAGCAGGGATGTCCTTTCTCAATAGGCCCTGGAACATCCCATGGACTTGTTGACATAGCTGTAGCCAAAAATGCCAAGAAACCACCAACAATTTTATTTGTGCTTTCTATTACACCTCAGAGCTACTGCAACATTCCAGCAGGACCAAACCTAGAGCAGGGGGGTTAAATTTTTCATTGTAAAGGCCAAAGTGCGTTATACTGTATGAATATTTGGATTAGGGGCTGTTGTCACCCTGGATTGGTCATGGCAGGCTCCCTTGGTTTCACTCTTATGAGTACTTGGTTTTGTGGCACAGCTGATTGCCACTTCGGTGTGTGGATGTCCCCACCATGCAGGGATTTAAGCCCGTGGGTTGGTGTCTGGGGCTTCTAGGGGTGGCCCAATGGGGCACATGACCACCTTGGTTTTGTTATGCAGAGGTGATTGTGTCTTGTAAAGGGCTGTTGTCCCCTATTTAGTACACCTCCTCCATCCACTTGGACCTCATTCCGGCATAAAGAAACTCCTCCTCTAGCTCTTTGGCCTATGACATCATCCTTCCACAGTTGAGCGTACAAGCTTGGAAAGGGGGGCGTTGAGGGATAAACAACATTTTGGGGATAGTTGGGGCATGACGTCTCCCTTCGGCTCACTAGTTCATCAAGTGATTCATTTACTTTAGTCTTATTTGCTATTTTATGTCTATTTAGGGTGTATTCCTTAACTTGTGGGGGATTTACCCTAAAAATATATAAATTAATGTTGACTTGTAGGCTCAAAAATTTAAAAAGTTGAGGATGAAATCATATAAATAGATCACCTCACCTCATTGTAAAATTATAGGACAAGGGTTCAAATATGTCTTTTACTCTCTTTCTCCTACTCTATGAGTCATTAATGTGATGTGCACTTCTCATGGGATGAATTTCTTGGCTTGAAGGTTGGATGAAGTGAGGTTCTAGGGCTTCTTTTTTGCACATGCTAGAGGTTTATGCTAAACTAGTTGGAAGAACTCATGCAAAAGTGTGACCTAAGGTTTTTCTCTTTGCTCAATCCTTGTTAAATGTCGGTACATTATGCTCCTAACTTAGTTGAATGGTGCTTTTATAGTGCATTTTTCTAATTTGTTAATGCTTTTGTCAACATTTTGTTGACTTTGTATGAAGGGAACGTGCTCCTCAGGGATTCTCTATTGCTTAATAGGGCCTTGGACTTCTTCATTTGCCCTAGTTAAGCTCACCTACCGAACCCTAAAGGTTGCTAGGTGATGCCTTAGCTTGCGAGTGTTGAAAGACATTTCAAGAGGGGCGTTGATCATTGATCTCGCAGTGCCCTAGGGATTAAGACAAAAACCATATCCCCTTGCTTGTCATTTAATTACCCATTTATCAATTTACTTGTACTTTGTTGCTGCAATTTTATGCATAAAAACCCTAAAAATCTGAAAATTCCTAAAAACCCTAAAAATTCGAATAAATTCAAAAACCTGAAAATATTTGCAATTTGGAAATTTTGATCCACCCTACAAATTCGCCCTACTGGATTTATCCACAGATCTCTGGTGGGCATCCTCTTTTATTTTGGTAAAAAGACCTAAGAATCTGAAAAACCCTAAAAAACCCTTAAAATTCAAAAATATAAAAATATTTGGAATTTGATCAATCTGGTGCACCCATCAATTTCGCCCTAGTGGATTTATCCTTAAATCTTTAAGGGCGTCACATTCTGGGTTGTGCATTGGGAAACATGATAACTGTGTACTTTCAGAATTTCAGCAGACTGTCTAAGAAATAATTTGCAACAGTTTAACTAGGTTATTTAGTTTGCTCAACCCAGCTGATTGTCATCCTCCTTGGGTCGAGTTTACCTGAGTCTTTCTTGGGATCTGTAAAATATGGTTCAGTGCTAATATTTACAGTGTTAAAGTGGAAGAATCCTACTCACAGTTGCTGTTTAATTTCAGATCTTTTATTTATCAGTTGATGACCCCCAAATTGGACTCTATCTTGGGTTTGAAACAATATTAAAGTGCTGATATTAATCTTAGAATTGAATTAACTCCTGCCATGCGATTTCTGTGTCTTTGACTGTTGACTTCATACAAGGCACTGATCTCTGCCATCATAAGATTGTCTCGCTGTTTGTCAGACTCACCTCAGATTTTAAAGTCAATGGTAGGCGTGCAACAATCATGCCCTTACATGGATTAAGAAGGATCCCATCCACACATTTTTAATGTCTTACAATTTGGATTTGGCATAGCCAAACAGCCCAATGCATAAGTTTAAGGAGCTGTCTAACAAGGGGACGATTTGACTTTCAGGCTGATTTTCTGTCGGAATCTGGTGAATTTAATTCACAAAATCTGTAATTTCTGTTGTTTGTTGGGTGATTTTAAGCTCAGAAATGAAATCAGGTGACAGGAAAACCCTCAACACCCACACTTTGTAAGATCTAGCAATGTTTTTGGGCGTTTTGAAAATTCCGTGAAGATTTATGGCAAAAAACTGGTTAAAACCAACCGGAAACAAAGCTCAAAAAGTCCCCTGTTTAGACAACTCGTAAGTTTAATGTAAAATAACAGGATAACCAGCATATTATTCATGGTATAGATTGTTTCTACCATAGAATACATACCAAATTCAAGTGATCTGTAATATACCTAACATATATATAGTATTATATATATTGATTATATAACCTTGTAACCTTACAAAAGGATATGTCACCTTCCTTGTACTCGTATGTTATATATGGAGAATATCAGATATCTTTTATTCTAATCATAAGTTGTATATCTTTTATCAATTATTCTCTACTTGCCAACAGGGTTTTATATATATATATATATTAAAGTTAAAAAGAATATAATATAAAAATGGAATAAGTTAAGCACTAGAGAGTTTGTTGGAAGAGATTACAAAGGATGAGCTCCAGCTGGTTCTTCATAGTTTTCAGAAGGATAAGAGTCCCGGACAGGATGGCTGGCCCATAGAATTCTTTCTAGGGTTTCATGAGATAATTGAAGATGATTTGATGAGGTTTTATTGATGATACCAAATCTTCTAGGAGGATGTTAGCAGCCTTCAATGCTAACTTCATTACATTGATACCAAAGTCTGATAATCCTGTTTCTTTTGATCAATACAGGCCCATCTGTTTATATAATTGCATCTATAAAATTACTTCATAACCTATTGCACTAGGGGTCAAGAGGTTGTTATCGGAATCTATCTCAAATGAGCAAATTGGGTGCTTGTCAGGCAGGTTCGTAGGCAATAGAGGTAGCTCAAGAGGGGCTACATAAAATAAAAACTAAGAAGCTTTCTTCAATGGTTATCAAGTTGGACCTGTCTAAAGCTTATGACAGGACAAGTTGGCTGTATCTGAGGCTGATGCTAATTCACTTGAGGTTCGGTGTTCACTTTGTAAATTCGGAATGAGCTATGTGACCTTCGTATGTTTTGCAATATTAATAATTGGGTCTGCCTCAGACTTTTTCAGGCCTGGCAGAGGGTTGAGGCATGGATGTCCACTTCCCCCCCACCATGTTATTTCTTATCGTTGTTGAGCAAAGCTCTCATTGAGAGAAAAAAGTTTTGGCTCTTTTAAAGGCATCGAAATTGGAGATGGTGTTTATTCTGCCGTATATTCTGTTTGTAGATGGCATATTACTTTTCTGTGACGGTTCGAGGAGGGATGCACTCAGGCTCAAAGAAATATCAAATATTAGATCGATTACACAGCTACAGGAATGTTGGTTAATGTTCATAAGTCATCAATCTCCTTTTCTGGTAGAGATGAAGAAGATAACAGATATTTTTCTCAGTTATTTCCTTATCAGCAAATACATATTTGGGATGGGTTGAAAAATCTAGGGTTTTATCTCAGCCCAATGATTATGGTAGAAACTGGCTTATAGCCTAGGCGTAAAAGAGATTATGTGGATGGCTATCTCGAGGGAGTAGGCTCATTTTTGTTAAATATGTTCTTGAGGCAATTCTTGTATATTGGATATCATTAGCTTTTATTCCAAAGGGGGTATTGGAAAAGATTAGGCAAACAAGTTTCAGATTCTTGTGGTTTGGAAGCAGGGAGAAAAAAGCGATTGCCTTGGTTAAATGGCAGCAAATTGCAATTCCAAAAGACATGGTGAGTTAGGGATTGAAGAACCACATCTTTTCAGAAAAGCATTGACTGGCTGCCAAATGTGTTTGGAACCTGATTGGAGGTCACGATCTTTGGTGCAGGGTTATAGTTCAAAGAAATATAACCAGACTACAGATTGATAAACATCTTTATAAAACAAGATCATGAACAGTTGGTGTGGATCTCCGAAGCTAGGATGAGAATGAAATATTGCGAAGTGCAGAAACAGACATAGTCCGGAGTTGCATTCTAATCCCTTATTGTTGGCTGACTATGGCAAAAAACAGGCCTGTCACCATTAGAATCCGACGCATTCGGCCTAAAGTACAATGTAAATGCACTCGAGTAATCTGATAATGCTCTAAAGCTGAGGTTTCCCCCCACGAAACGGAAACACCCGGTTTCAATAACAGCGACATCTTATATGCAACAACTAAAAAAACAAAAACTAAAATCACCAATTTCTTCATTCCTTATCAGAAACTGCAGAAAGCAAACAAACCCATTAAATTAAGTTATAGTGGGAAAAGATCATCAAACCTGTCAAATCAATGGAAAGTCCAGAGAGCGCTCCGTTATCACTGGCAACAGCCCGGATCTCTGTAGGTCCTCTTCTCAGCTTCACCGCCTCTGTTGTAATGGGTCTATATAGCTGCGAAGTAGAAGGCATAAAAGAAGAGGATTGCAGATGGGTTCCTCGTTTGGAAGCAAATGATGTAATAGGTGCCAGACTACAAGCTCCAGAGCGAGCTGTCATGGGAGCTGAAGTAGACTGAGAGGAGCCAAGTGCGACTCTAGCTAATTGAAGCCCAGAAGCAGTTGCAGCAGCCATGGCTTTCAGGTACCTGTGGATCATCATATTCGTATTAAAAACCACCACAAAGCACAAATAAGAGTTTAAGGGACATCAATGCCACAACCTTATTTCCGTTAGATCGATGCAAAACCTGCAGCGGAACGGAGCTGTGAAACGAACCTTGATTGTTTCTGATACTGCTTACACGTTCTTGATCAAAACCAAGTGATATTTTCGAGCCTCGGGGCCAAACGAGAAAATGTGGGCACGGAAGAAAAGTGCCCGAGACAGTTGAAACTTCAAAGTATGATAGGTTGGGTGGAATATATACAGGACCAGTTTTGATTTGAGCTCTCGTCCTCGTTTGTATCGGAGAGCTACTTGCGACAGTTGTCTGATCAATCAATTTTTAGTCTAAGATTTTATTTTAAAATTTATGATTTCTCTGAAACTGGTGGGATAGTTGAAGTTTAGTTAGAAGTAGCTTGTTGGCACCTTGCTTTAATGGAGGATTAGATCACATTTACGTTCAAGATATTTTTACCTACCCATGACCAGGCACAAAATAAATATATGCCGATCACTTTTAAATAAGGTTGATAGACATTGTGGAGAGAAAAAGATGAATCACATTGAATAAGGTTGGTATATGTTGTTAGACATACCAAGAAAAATTAAAAAGTTGGTTGACAAGAAGATGGAAAGTATGTTTTTCTTATTATTAAAAAAAAAATTATGAAAAAGAATATAAAAGAAAATTCGGTGAATCATTTTTTTTAAATAAAAAAGTATGTCTTTTCAAAAATTTATGAACTATAATTTATATGAAAATTAAATTATTAAATATGAAATGTAGTAAATTGATAAAGAGATGAAATTAATTTTTATTTGTTTAAAAAAAAACTTATAAATTTAATTTCTTACTAATAAAAAAATTCAAAATTAAATAAAATTAAAATAATAATAAAAATGTGATTATGAAGTAGCTTTCATGGGTAGCTCACTCTGCCTTTAGCTATCTAAGTTGTTCAAGCTCTCAGAATTATTAATGTGGATGTAGCTAAAAGTTTTTGTTTATTTTAATGATCTAGGCCGTGTGAAAGCATGAGCATCTATTCAAGAGAATGGAGGTATGACGAAATTAATTCATCCACTCAATCATTACATAAGGCTCAACATATTTACTTTGATCTAGGATATTTACTTTGAGTTTGCTTATGGAGGAGGGCACGAAAATTCTGAAAAACCCTGACTAGATGAAGAGGAAGATGGACTGAAAATCTTAATCAAATTCGATGGTGGAATTTGCAGCTTACTTGGAGTTAAGCCAACCTTTCTTGGTTGGCCTAATACCAACCAAGGGTTAAAAAAATGGGAATTGGTTTTTTCTCGGTGCAAACTTCTTGTTGTCTTTTTGTTTTTTGAGGGTTTTGTATACATTTTTTTTCTTGTGTTTTTTAAATGTCAAAAAAGAAAAAGGAAGGTTTTAAGGCACGTAGGTTTGACCCGGGTTTTCAGACAAAAGGTAGATTGGTGTCAAAAAAACCATCACAAGAGGTGATTTGTCAGTACTTATTGGAGGATAGGTGGGATTCGTCACACGAAAGCAATTTGTTGGTTTCGAGTTAGATAGAGAACAAGTCTTTGATTCAAACCCTAAGGTTCCTTATGTGGGTCAAGAATGTTCCGATCTGCAGAAGACGTCGGCAACAAAAGGGTTTGAAGCAGGCAGGAAGATTTTGGAAGGCAGCCAGGCACTTTTACGAGTTTTTGATAAAAACCTTAATGTTCCTTGTTGAGAAGGTTTTGATTTATAGAAGACGTCGGAGGCAGAAGGGTTCATAGTAGGAAGGAAGGAGTTGGTAGGAAGCAAGGAACCTTCAAGTTTTTTGCAGACAACACCAAAGCTATCAAGGAGAAAGCTTGAAACAGGAGAAATCCTAAAGCTTTTAAAGACAAACGAGATGTGGAAGACTTCACAATCAGCAATGATATCACTCTAGAGAGGGTCCAAGGGTTAACCAAAACAGTTTTAGTGGGTCGTCTTGAGTATTTGAAACTAAATAGGGTGGATATGATAAATTGGGTAGTGGAGAATTGGAAGACCATGCTTAATTATGTTGAATGTACAGCATCCGGAGTCATTCTCTAGACTTGTGGCTTATATCAAATCAGGACTTGTGGTTTGTATTAAGTCATATATATATCCTCATATGATTGAGGTGGTGATGCTCGTACTATAAAGTCTTGTGGTTTGTATCAAATTGTAGACTTGTTGTTTGTATCAAGTCAAGTATTCTCATAGAAGGTACACTATGAGATAGACCTCCAGTTATGGAGATGATCTTATGAGTAATATCAAGACTGTAGACTTATGAGTAACATCAAGTCCTACTGATATTCTCAGTTATTGAAATGGCATGCTTTACTTGGTAAAGTGGTTATACTCTATGATGTATTACTATTACTAATCATGGTCATTGAGTGCTATAAGTCTCCTTTAGGGCTTAGCTACACCTAGAGTGAATTACTTTAGCATATGACTATATGGCACGGGGTAATATATATGATCATCAGTATGGAACAATTCTTCTGAGTATGATAAGATAAGGTGGATAAATAAATACACGTGGACCATGCAATAAATAATAAATGATAAAGAGATAAGCATATATATATATATATAGAGAGAGAGAGAGAGATAATGGATTTGAATTGCCTATGTATGCCTTCATGTGAACTCAAATTGTAAAGGATTCAGTTAAAGCCTTAGTTGTAAATAAAGAATGTATCAGTTAAATAAGGAATCTCTCTGAGATCCATGCAAAGATATAAAAAAAAATAGTAAATAATGTAATTGAATTAATAAAGACTTATGTGTTTCGGTTAATTAAAAGAAATTACAAAGATCCATGCAAATGTTTTGCATGGATGGCACTAAGAGTGAAGCATTGATGACCCTTAAGTTAGTTTGTTAACTAAGTGAACAACATTCAATTAACTAATAAGAGTCATGCAAAAGTTCATAATAAAAATTGTGCTCTAAGTATGAAGCACCAAAGACATTTAGTTGGCCTCCTAACTTTATGGTCATACATTCAGTTACAGATTAAAAAACCCACTTCAAGTCAATCAACATTTAGTTCAAAACTAATAATGAAAGGAAGGGCACATATCTTTGTGCATGCTAGGTGCTTTGGCTTGTTATTAATATGCTAGGCATATGGCAATTAAATGCAGTTGATTATAGTGTTGTATTGGATCTCTTTTTTATACTATTGAGGTGACATCTCTTATCGAGCAATCTGCTTATGTGTTGTAAATCATTCTCTGCAAATGTATCTATCACACTCAAATAATTGTGGGTTTTTCATCCTCTGTGTTTGGAGGGTTTTCCCAAAATATATGTTGTCTCTTATGGTTGAATGATTTATGTGGCTAATTTGTCTTATGAGATTCATATATGTTGTGATTGATTAATAAAAGTTTTAAAGTTCAAGCATCTCCAATTTTTCCCAAACATTCACATGGTATCAGAGCATATGGCATGCGTGAGCTTAGTTTTGTGCAGCAAACTAAAGCCTACGTGATCCTAAAGAGTTGAGCAAAGTTCAAGAGCCATAACATCGATCTCTATTCGACCGGAATACCATCTCAAGGGCACTTCCAACTTCAACACATGGAAGGAAATGGTATTGGACATATTGGAGGATAGCTATGTATCCACAATGATTGAGGAGCCTTCATCCAATGCAAGTCGAATCCAAGACCAAGTCAGCTTGCACCATTCTTGTCACTTTCCAGGAGACAAATTTTGTGGAGCATTTCTTATCAACCCGTGAGGAATCAACAAAAAACATTGAAAACTTACTTCCCAAATGGGTTGATTTAGCTTCCGTGATGGGCGGATTTCAAAAATTCAAAATAGTTTGGGAGATAAAATCGATTATTTGAATATGAAGTTTTCAGAATTTGTGTTATAGATGTCTTTCCAATCTGGATGAAGTGGTTGAATGACCAAGGGATTTGTGGATTGGATATTATTCATATTCAATGGATCTTATGTGTAATGAGAGCCTCTTAGAGTTGAGAACTCATCCAAAAAAGAGGATGATGATCGTCGAAAGAAGTTTTCCCCGAAGAAAAACATTTGCTCTAGATTGCATGGGATTTAGTTTCCCCATGCAAATATTCATTACCTCCTACATGCACTCAAATTTGAAAGGAGATAAAGACCGAGGGACTCTAGTAATCTCCGCAATGAAGCATATATCAAGAGGGAGCACGCAAAACAATAAAAGATAAGTACTTATATTTTGTTTATTATATGTTCTTTAGATCTATATGCTTTTGAATGTGTTTCATTATAGTCATACAGAGATTTGTATGTTAGATTTTTAATGGTGCAAAGGATCACTGGAATAAAGACAAGCACAACCACACAAAAGGAACACAAATATTTATCCTTGGAAACCCTCATGGGGGAGAAAACCTAACAAAACTTCCTCTATATAGAATTCAACCAAGTACAGTGTAACACCCCAAGAACAAGAGTAGTTGCTACTCTTCCACAATACTCTCTCTCTCTCTCTCTCTCATGCGCGCGCACAATGCTTAAGTGCAAAGTGTGTCTAAATGAGAGATGCACCTCACCTATTTATTTTCATCAGGTGAGTGACTCAACTAACTAACTAGGTCATCTAGGTTCTCTAATTAGGGCCGACCTACCTAAGAAGACTCAAAATACATTGTATATATTACTTTTGTGGGTCTTATTGCCCTGACTTACAATGGAGGTTTTACCTCATGACTTTTACATGACCAATTACATTAAGGACATCTACGAATGTAGGAATTGAACATTTCCGAATGAGGAATACAATAAAAGTACAATAGAATATCTTTCGAATATACAATACTTTAACACTCCCTCTTAACTAGGAAGGTATTCTACATCAGCAACAACCATCATCACAACTGCACAACTGACTAGTGAATCTCTATATGTCATAGGAAGTTTTGGAACAACATCATACATCTTCATCATCAATCTCAGTATGAGAATACTGGATCATCTTCTGCAACCTCAGTATGTAAATACTGAATCATCTTCTATTAGTACTGTATCATCTTCTGCAACATCAATATGTGGATACTGGATCATCTTCTGCAACATTAGTATGTGGATATTGAATCATCTTCTGCAATCTCAGTACGTGGATACTTAATCATCTTCTACCATATTAGTATGTGAATATTGAATCATCTTCTGTAACATTAGTATGTGAATATTGAACCTTCTTCTGTAACATCAATATGTGAATACTGAATCTTCTTCTGCAACATCAGTATGTAAATATTGAATCGTCTTCTTCAACATCAGTATGTGAATATTGAAACATCATCATCATCATCTGTAACATCAGTATGTAAATATTGGATTATCATCTGCTCATCAACATAGAGATGTTGGAACATCATCATCATCAACAACATAAGAATGTTGAAACATCATCATCATCATCATTAGAAAGTGTTGTGACTTCAACCACATCAACATTATCAGCATAGGGTGTTGGGACCACAACCACATTAGCATCATCAACACAAGGTGTTGGGACCACAACCACATCATCAACATCAACATACAAATGCTGAAGCAACATCATCATCAATATCAGCATAGAAATATTGAAACTACCTCATCATCATCGGTATAGAAATACCGAAACTGTCTTATCAACATCAATATAGAAATATTGAACCTTCCATATCATCAGTATGAAAATGCTGAGCTTGCCACATCAACATCAGTATGAAAATACTGAAATTGCGACTTCAAAATTAGTATGAAAATACTGAACTTGCCACATCAACATCAGTATGAAAATATTGAACTTGCCACTTCAACATCAGTATGAAAATATTGAACTTGCCACTTCACCATCAGTATGAAAATATTGAAACCACTACATCAACATCTTGTATGACTTACTAACCATTTTGGGTTGACAAGCCTAGTAAGATAGATTGATCTCCTTGGGGACCAAACAAGCCTGTCTAGCTTACTAACCCTTATGGGTCAACAAGCCTAGCCAGACATTCTGAAACCACTTCTTTCCCTCTTACCATCTTGGAGCAGTACCTCAGTGGGTTCTTTGGTAGATCCATCTGGGCATTTTGTCTAACTTACTAACCCTTTCAAGTCGACAAGCCTAGTTAGACAGATGGATTTCCCTGGGGACCAACAAGCCTTATTTGGATTACTAACCCTTTCAGGCTAAACGGGCCTATCCAGACATACTAATCCCCCTAGGATCAATATGCCTCATCTGACTTACTAACCCTTTCAGCTCAACAAACCTAGCCACACTTACCCTACCCTATGCTGATCTACAACACCACTGCAACCTTCTACCATCTTCTTCACTCCCTCTTTTGAGGGAGGTCCTTTCAAACTACGCCAAAGTTGTCTCAAAGTATTCAAACTTTACACGAGACAGAGCCTTAGTCAACACATATGCCACTTGTTCCTTTGTAGGAACATACTTGATCTTTACACCTCCCTTCTACAACTTGTTCTTTATAATTCTTCTCGTGTACATCTGCAACTGGATCGTACATCCACAACTTACATCATTCTTATTTTGTGCACCTGCAACTGCATCATACTTCTCTTGTACTTCTGCAACTGCATCGTACATCTACAATTGCATCATTCTTCTTTTATACATATGCAACTGCAACATTATTCTCTTGTAGGTGATTGCATGCAATCCTTCCTACAAGTCAAATACAGTTATATGATTAGAAACATTTCATAACATATTCATAATAACAAATTCTTATGCATAAAGATATGTCATATAATTATGCAACTATTTCAGCTAATACAACATTCATCCATATCTCATATACATACGGTAACTTTCTAGATGCATTCCATATCTACCAAGACTAATGTCAGTAAAGAGGTTTCATTCTAGATAAGTAACAATGGAATTTTGTACAATACCATAAGCCACTTACCCATCATAAGCATTTTAGCAATAAATTGTTCATAAATACAAAACACTCTAACATGCATAATACACTTTCCTAAATCTAGGAACGTATCTATGTACATAACTGAACAACTATATATATAGGAAATGACAATTCAAATACTTATCTTTGTTTATTTGGTAGACTCCATCTTGATCTCTACCTTCTTGAATTACTAGAGTCTCTACCAATGTGTTCAACTTCATCGTCTGATTCTGAGGACATGTAACCATCTTGCTCATTATCGAAAATATTGAGTAAGTCTTCTTACACGACATATCACATAGAACTGTGTATTGGTGTTGAATCTGTGTCCCACCAATGCATCCCTTCTTATTGGATGTTGAAATGGATAAGAGTATAATCTTCATATTCATCGGTAGAATTCTTATGGATCATATTCCTCGTCACTTGAGCAATCTTCCCTTGCTTTCTTGTAAGATGCAATATATTCATCCTTAGTTGCACTGAGAGAAACACTACTCTGCTTTCTGCAACATGTTAGGGTGATCTTTATTTTTGTGGCACAAAGTCATCATATCTCCGTAGGAAGATTCTCTGGTCTCTCACATATATGAGACCATACTCAATTGTACCTTTTAGGCACCACACCATTTTCTCTTCATTTCTTGGACAAGGAAAATATCCTCTAGATTTCATCATACCTCTAATCCTAAGAATCATGTCAAAATTCTTGAACTTTGATATCTACCGTAGTCACTCCCTCTGAGGTGGAGCACCATCCTCCCTCTGTATCTTGTACTCTCTGCATCAGGACATTGGAGTGACAGGTAGCCTCCTTTGCTACTAATATTCTTTTTATCCATTTATGTCACCTGCCAAGGTCACTAGATATCAAGATCCTCCATATTGAACTTTGTTGCAAGTTTTCTCTTGCACCCATGTATGAGATTCCCGTCCTTTATAGGCTTCTATATTCAACCATGTAGTAAATGTTGGGATCTCCATCACTCTATTTGATCCTCAAGCTCCTCATGTAACTGTATGTGCTATCCCATGGGTGCCTACTAAGCTTGTACAAATCCTTCTGTACATAGGTGGTTCTTTGTAGAGAGTATCAAACCCTATAGGTTGCTCGATCTGTTCTTCTATTTTGATTACATCAATTGTCTAGTGTAATATTCACCACTGAAGAGGTGTGTCTATCCCCTAGATCAGTGTCTTACCATAATCGATTCTCTCTTTTTGATAGAAACCACGAACCTTGCTTTGTATCTTTTGATACTTCGATATGTTGTATACTTGATCTTGTAGATCTACTTGGAAGACTTTACAAAAGTTCCCTTCATGTCTCGAACTCATATCCAAACATCATTATGTGTGATTGACTGGAACTTCTTGATCATATCATCCTTCCATTCTTCCTTCTTGGGACATTCTTTCACAAAGTGTCCTTTCTCATCACAACTGAACATATGGGTTGTGAGATGTCCATCTTCTGAAGTCCTTTAATTCTTTGCGTGAATGTTCTTCCTTCTTATTCTTTCTCTTATTGGTATGAGTTGTTAGGGCTTGATTGTCATATTAATCCATCTCTTCTTCTTTTTCCATCAATCAAGCTTCTTCTTACGTGCATTCCTCCATAGGTGATCTTCCTTCTATAATAACTCCCTTGACTGAACTTGGAAGACCATTGAAAGTTGAAATCTATGCTACTGCTTCTTTGACAATGTCTCCAATGGTTTCTAATTGCTCCTTGAGCTAAGATCTCCTTGTGAAGTAACATTTAATGTTTTTTGACATTTGCATCTTCACATCCTTGAGTTGAGTTCTCAAGTTCATCTACAATTTGTTCATTGCATCGAACATATCCTTGGGAGTCTTCAAGGATGATACATGTGATATCTAATCAAGACATAAATACCGATCTTGCTTTTGACTAGGTCCTTCTTGTGCTTTGCTTTGACTTCATCTCCCTCTGGATCTGCATCTTCTTGTTTGACATAGTTCTCCATGTCATGCTTCTTCAAGTATGAGAATCACTCTAAAATTCCATGCTTATAAGTTCTCGACTCTTTCAAGCTTGTCCTCAAGCTTGGTACTATTTGTCATCATGAGAAGCTCAAATGGAAATAGAGAGGATAGAACTTACCAATGGGTTGTTTCAACTTGATGCTTGCTTGAAATCTCTTTTGGAAGATTGATTCTGGTGGAATTAGGGTTTGACAGAGAAACCCTAGTTTTTCAACTTAGGTATCTTTCATATGTGATTGGATAGAAAGATGCACCTCCTCAAGGTGAGCTGAGCAGCATACTTATTTTCCTAAAACTGTGGACAGAACTGCGGAATATCTGATGACCTAGATTTCCCCGACGGTAGTGTTAGGTAAAAAATTGAAAATCTACAAAATGAGAGACTTCTTATATAGAAATATGCACCCTCCTTGGGAGAATTTGATAGTCCTCCTCTTTCAACTGATCGGTGGATGGAAGTGCCCGGAATAGGAAGCCCTAGTTTTTCTCTAGTTTCTTCTACATAATTGACTGATATTGTTTCTGCTATAGCTCCAAATTTCCTACTTCTCAAGGTCTAAAACTTCATCCCGAGGTAGCCTGGTCTATCTTCTTTCCAACCCCACATGTTAGAGAAGAATTGGATTCACCAAGTGGCACTTATGCGAAGTTTCCCAAGGTGACTTATTTTCAGGACTATTCAGCATAGCGAACTTGTATGGACTATACCACATGTCATTATTGCACCTTCGGGGTCTGAAACTAGGACCACATAAACTATAGTTCGTGCCCTATCTAAAACGTCTTGCAAAATTTCATTTGGACCTTTCTATCTCAAGATATAACAATTATACCTAGGTCACTTGTTTAAGACTGAGTTATGGGAGAGGATGGAACCCTGATTTGGAGGAATCATATCTCCTAAATTATAGCAAATCCGTTGGACATAATGGCCACACTGAGAGGGGGGGATGAATCAGTGTGTGAGCAATTTAAAATTTTTACCTTCAATTAATCAATCAGAGTTTATCAAGCATTATATTATCAATTACATCATCAACTTTATTAACCATGAGTCGTAATCACAATAATCATATCAAAGAGAGAGACAAGAATATATGTAATGTGAGATTTATTTATGGTAATGGAAGAATTCGATCTTCACGATTACAATCAACACCGATTGATGAAAAGAGCACAAAATCTTGTAACAAGACCCAACCTAGTTTTCTTAGCTCCAACTAAGAAAGGGTTGAGGAGTCCAATCCTCAAGTATCACTATCATCAAGCTCTGCTCATGTGCCTCTGCACATCAACCTCTGCTAGTCAATCTGCTCATCAACACTGCTGGTCAATCTCTGCTCATCACTCTTTGCTGCTCATTATTACTGTTGGTCAATATCTGCTCATCACTCTTTGCTGCTCATTAATATTATTGGTCATCTGCTCATGTACATCATAGTTACTGTTGCTCTCACTGATAATTAGATATTCATCATCAAAGCATTATCATAGTGTACATGAAATCGTCATGGTGTACAAGGCATCATCATCATACAGTGGTATGCAACATCATTATATCATCATCAAGTATGCATTGTGTATGCATCATCCTCATCAAGTATGCATTGTGTACGCATCATCCTCATCAAGTATATGCCATCATCATCATAAGGTATAAGCTTGCTTAGTATTCATCATGTACACATCATTATCATCATCATAGTGATCTAACCTTTCATAAGTTGTGCATATCACAACTTTTAGACTCCACACTTGAGCTGTGTTAGTCTACTGTAGAAGACCCCTAACAAGACCACCTCAAACTGTGTATTCAACTTGGACTCTAGGGATGCCCATTCTTCAAAGGATTGTCATCATTGTCATGTTGTGTAAAACCTCCAACACATATCAAAACCGGATTGTGTATATGGTGAGGAAGAAGTTCAAATCATGCCAAAACTAGACTGAGAATGCTTGCAATCTTTGTCAACTTCAGAGTGCATCAATCTTGTACCAGGGTCAAGCTTGGACTGATTTGAGTAATGGGTGGTTTGTCATTAAATATTTCATCATTATGTGGCTGTGTATACTCTAGACAATGTCCAAATCTTGGACTGTGTAGATGCCCTACATGTCAAACCCTGAACTCAGTCACATTTAGGACTGTGTATTCACCTCAGATCTTTGCTGCTGCAAATTCCGACTGTGTATGACCTAGAATTTGGGACTGTTTGTACTGTGGAAACTCTCAACTTTTTTCAAAATTCAGATGTGTAAAAACTCAAGCTTTTTACCCCAATCAATTCCAAAAATGGACTATTGTGATCATCAAAATCGACGTCAATGTTGACAGTGTATTATGTTGGTTAAAGTTCACATTCGTGACTGTTTGCATGCTGAGGAGAGGTTCAAAGTCAGGACTGTTGAGGAGACCTTCAAATTCATGACTATGGTAAAACAAAAAATTGGGACTATGTAGATGACTTCAAGGTCTGTTTATATGTTGATAAAAGTTCATCGTACAAGCAAAATTCAAACTGTTTAACCCTTCAATAACAACTTGCATTTGGACTGTAAATTCTCTTCAAAATGTGGACTTCCATACACTTAAAAAAATGTCTCTCTTGTAACCCTTGGCACTGAGGGAGCCTCAATCCATGAAAAATCTCAGAGCACTTTCTCAACTCCACCGAAATTCCCACATCATAAAATGAAAGTGTTGGTTCCTATTTATACACATTTTTCACAAATATTATGGAGCTGACTTGTAATGAAAGCACTTTTTATTTTGAATCTTTATTTGTGGAGCTGACATCAAGGGATGGTGTGGGTTAGAAAGATTGCATGTAATTTTCTTATTTTCTTTTTACCCAAAACCTTTTTAATAGTCAACCATAAGTCATCTTCAATGGTCTTCATGTCTTAGGGTTGTTGTATGTATTATTTTGTTTGTTTTTAACCCAAACCTTCTTCAATAGTCAACCTCAAGTCCTCAAGAGTAGGGGTTTCCTCTACATCGTCATCCAAGGGTGTAGCAAGTGTTCAAGTGCTATCATGCCACCATATGTGTGGGTGCCATAGTCTTTAATGGTCATCATGTCTTAGGGTTTGTTCTTCATCAAGCCATCAAGTGTCATGTCCCCAATACCTCATGAACACACACAACATAGTCACCCCTCCTTCAAGGGTACAAGGACCATCAAACCACCATTTGTGGGGTTTTTGAGTCTTTCCGATGCCCTAGGACTGTCTCCAAGGGTTCTAAGACCCTATCAACCCAAAAATGACCACATCATCTCCTTCAAGAGTACAAGGACCATTAAACCACCAAGTGTGGGTCCAAGGACTTATTCAAGTTTCATAAGTGCTTCAAGAAATTCTTCATCATATAGAGGGCATGTTCATGGGTTCCACTATTGGTATATCCCACAATACTGAGAGGGGGGGGTGAATCAGTATTGTCCTTTTTTATTTAAAATACACAAAAATCAACAATTAAGACATAGATTTTATCGTGGAAACCTCAAAAGGCAAACCACCAACACAAACTCATTAATAAGAATAATTTACAAAATTGTTTATCTGCTACTACAGAAAGGATGTAAACACACCCTAGGTTTTTCCTACAACTATAGACAAAGATGCTACAACACCCATATGGTTTTCTATCTGCTTTAACATACAAGGATGCTACGACACCCTATTCTCCAGCTACGATTGGAAGGAGACTTCGACCACCTGCAGACTTGTGGCCTGCCCCTAGCACCACCCTACCACCCTGTACTGATTTTCTCAGTCTATTTTGGAACAATTTGTAAACTATTCACCTTGGACTCTGTCAATCTCAATAATATAGACACCTAACTCTTTACACATTCATTCAACATATACCCTTTACTTATTTCCTGTCAACGCATCTCTCCATAGCTGCGCTTTTTCATTTTGGATTGTGACTTTTTACTTACAGACACGACTATTCATCATCTACTCATTCAACCGTCTCGTCATTTCATCGTTAAGTTTCAGCAAGAGCACCGTTTCGTTCTTCCCACAACTCAGAATCTATTTTCGCAATCCTTGTTTATCGTTTTCTGGTGCTTATGTAATCTTCTTCTCCAGATACAAGCCAGACAATTGGTCTAGTCGTATTTCCGCACGAACTTTCTGCTTTAACGATTTTCCACTGTTTGATCTTCATTGACCTTCTCCACAAGCACCGATTTCTAGATTGCAAGATGCGGGACTGTGAGATGCGGTTCATGATTTCGGCTTAATTGATTTTCACCTTTCTGTTTTCTGTACTTCGACTAATCCCCACCATTGATCTTCATTGGGCTTCTCCATGAGTGTCGATCTCCAGATTGCGGGATGCGGGTTCATGATTTTGGTTTAATTACTTTCCACCTTTCTGTTTTCCGCACTTCGATGATTCCCCACCATTGATCTTCATTGGGATTCTCAATGAGCGTCGATTTCCAGATTGCTGGATGCGAGTTCATAAAATCTTGAACGTTACTTCCGCATTTTTCTTCTGCAACTCGATCTCTTTTAGTGAAACTAATCTCACTCGTCCGATCTTGATCTTTGTGGAATTTTATCACTTCACACATGTTTAACCTATGCGCTTAGTTCATTCAGCAAGAACATTATGAGTCGTTGATTTACTTGGATGATCGATCTTAGTCGTTCAACTTGCTGCAGGTTTATTTGTTTGTCATTCATCCTGCAACCTGCACCAGGGTTATTCCTTTGTTAATTTGAGGTTTTAGCCTACCACCATATTTATGACTTTCATTAACAGTCTTGACATCAATGACAACTATTTTACTCAACATCCACAACATGTCAGAGACCATACAATAATTCCACCAAGGGAATCAAGGTCATCATCATCATCATAATGGTAGTAAGGATCATTTACAAGGGTTCCATGACCCCAACAAAAACATAAATGACCACAGAATGGGTCATTAATGTTTCTTCAATGCATCCAAGTATTCTCCATCATCCACGATGGCTTCAAAACCATCTCCAAGGTCTTCAACATCATCAGCAGGGTCTTCAGTATTATCAACAAGGTGGTGGCTCCAAGATCCAACCTTGTGGGTACAAGGACCTTGTCAACTAGATACAAGGTGCTTTAAGGCACAACCCATCTCTATATGGGCTCCAAGGTTTTGGATGTGAGGATATTGGGATCATCCATACATGTGCACTGCAAAAGGGACTTGGTGGCATCAATGACTACCTGTGGGGCCACTACAAGTCCCATGTTGGCATCAATGAGAATTCAATCAACAGAATCTGGGGTTGAAACTTGCACACAAGGTACAACTAGATTTCATCTTTGTCATGTAAAATTTTCAGCTCTTGAGCCTTCGCTAATCTTGAGTTATAGCGAAAATTCCAAGATGACTAGATTTTTCCTTCTAGGGTTTTTCAGGCACGAAACCCTAATCTCCAGTAGCTGCAGTTGTAGCAGTGTTTCGGTTCCACAAATACTTATTTCAAGGTGGACCTGATACCATGTTAGATTTTTGATGGTTATACAAGATATAAAAACATTTAGCTTCATAACATCAAAACCATAAGAAAAGGATCACTGAAAGAAAAACACGCACAACCACACAAAAGGAACACACAGTTTTATCCTAGGAAACCCTCATGGGGGAGGAAACCCAACAAAAATTCCTCTATATAGAATTCGACCAAGTACAATGTAACACCCCAAGAACAAGAATAGTTGCTACTCTTCCACAATATACTCTCTCTCTCTCGCGCGCGCACACACAGAATGCTTGAGTGTAAAGTGTGTCTAAATGAGAGATGTGCCTCACCTATTTATATTCATTAGATGAGTGACTCAACTAACTAACTAGGTCAACAAGGTTCTCTAATTAGGGCCGACCTACCTAGGAAGACTCAAAATACATTGTATATATTACTTTTGTGGGTACTATGGCCTTGACTTACAACGAAGGTTTTACCACATGGCTTTTACATGACCATTTACATCAAGGACATTTCTGAACAGAAGAATAACATCTCCAAAGGAGGAATACAAAAAAAGTACAATAGAATATCTTATGAAGTTACAATACTTTAACATTGTATTCCTGGGATTAGGAATTGTGTTATGATATAACATGTTGAGCATATATGTTGATTGCCTTTCTTTTATTGGCAAATAACAAAATTCATGCTTTTATAAAATCAAATTTAAAGGTTTTTTAATGTATCATAGGATTAGGAATGATGTTATGGTATGACATGATTAAAAAACATATGTTACAATCCTTCTATTTATTGATAAATAGTAAAACTCATGTTATGTTTAAATTAAAGAAGAGTATAGGGTTGCACGATTGTTCATGAGAAGTGAAGCATGCATGATTGTCCATGAGATATGAATATAAAGCATGCATGATTGTTTCATGAGATATGAATACGGGGCAACATAATTTATTTATGAAATATGAATGGGGTTATGTCAAAATATTGATTTAATATGTATACATAACTATATGAACCACTGCCAGTATATTGGAATATTCATGTGATTTAAATTCATGAGATATGGTTACACTAAAACATTGGTTAAAATGTTTTGCATATCAATATGTGTTATTTGTCATTGTATTAAAATGACTAGATTATGCAAAGTTGCTAATAACTTGAATAAAGCTGGTTTGTACGGAAAAACCATATGCCTTGATCTACAAGAAAAAAATGACATAAATAGGAAGTCATTCCGATGGCTAATCCAAAAAAAGATTAGATCGAGAGGCTCCTATGATTCTTAGGAAGAAGTCATAATAAAAGCCCTAATATTATTCTGAGAGATGCAAAGACTTTTGAAGGTAATTTATTTATCCTAGTTATATTCATATATGTGTTAGACATAGAGGAGTATGAGTCTCCGTGACGGAGGACTTAAAATGTGATTCTCACATCCTAGATGTTGAAAGGGAGAAGCTAGATTTGCTAGCTCATGGAAAAGCAATGGAATTGGTTAATTAAAATTCTTGCAATGTAGAAACCTGCATAGTGCTCATATTCAGAAGCAAGCTATATGTTAAATTTTTGAATGATTCTTAAGTTTAGAGTGTAACAATCATTGGATAAGATTTTCTTCTGTTGAGGAAAATGTTTGTTAGAGTTTCTGAAAGAATTCAAGAACAATGGATTATAAGTCCATGATCACACACATGAAAGATAAATTTGTTTCTCTTTCAAATTTGTAGGATCTTTTAAATATTAGATTTACACAGGTCCTAGGATCAGTTATATGCTTTACAGTCAGTACATAGACATGTACATCAAAGCATGTGTTGTGTTACCTACTTAGTACAAGTATATATAGATTCAAACATGTCTCGGTTAGAGAAAAAAACTTTCACGAATGTATGGATTCTAACTAGTACAGTGATCGAGAAAGATCACATAAAAGATGTTGCTCCAGATAGAGCATATTGTAAATAAGTAAACCTTTAAAAAGTTCCTAGTCAGTTATATCCGAGACATGGTACATAAATTAGTTGTGTAACTCCTGTACATATCCATGGATGAGCATAATTGATATCATATTTACTAAGCCTCTGTCCCGAACAAGCTTGGTATACTATAAAAAGAATCCTCTAGTTGAAGAGGGAGTATTGAAGTATCTTCATAGGTAGTAGCAGTTAAAATTCCCCAAACTTGTTAGTCTTATACATGATTCAGACAGCCAGGGGATGTGATATCTTGTGGAGAAAATCGACATGAGCAGAGACATGGTCAAAGTCTTGAAAACTATTAGATACTCAAGAAGAGTTATAGTCTAGACTGTCAAAGAACAATTAAACCTCTTGGGGAGGTTAGATATCCATACAATTGGTTATGTGGGGTATTGTGATATGAAATCACTATAAAAATGATCAGGCCTTGAAAAACATCACAAAAAATGGATAGCTCACTAAGAACTTGTTCAGATGGTAGAAGATTCTTGAAATCAACAAATGTTGAAGATTGAAAGAAAAGATAAGACTTTAGATAAGACTTTATTTCTACATGATATTACACATTTAATTTGTTGTATATGTTGGATATGAAATCCATACTTTCTAGTTTAGAGAAACACCATTCTAGATTGAATCCAAATGATATTATTGTGACTAAGTAGCTATCTAGTCTCTTAATGTACTTAATAGTCCTGTTGTCTGTTATGTTTGTTATTGAGCATATGTTTAAGTACCTTTTGAGGTACATTAGAATAGGCTTTTTTATTATATTTGAGACATGATAGACCTATTGTGCTATCCAACTATTATTTTAGCTTGAGATAAATCAATATAAATTAGGGTTAGTACTACAAAAGCTAATTGTATTGCGACTAGTACTGCAAAAGCAAGGTGTATGACAGAGAGTACTACATAAGCAAATGTATTTTATAGATAGTACTACCTACTAAGAAGTAGTGTAGTTTTGGGATGCTACATACTAGGGTGAAAGACTTGAGCCTATTGTTATTAGGTGTTTTAAAATCAATATTTATGAGAACCTAATGTTTCATGTTATGGTCAAACACATTAAGATGAAGTATCACTTCATCAAAGTCATTGTCATGTAAAATGAAATTTCAGTACATAGCTACTGATGAGCAGATTTCAAATTTATGGACAAGTCGTTGTCAGTGACGAAGTTGAGATACTTCTGAGATAAGCTTGGTATGCCAGTTTATTCCTGTCAAAGCGGAGAATGTCTCCCTCATTGAGAGAGAGTGTTGATTGTACATCATTCAGGGTCATTCTCCGAACTTGTGGTTTGTATCAAGTCTTATCTATATCCTCATATGATTGAGGTAGTGATGCTCATACTATAAAGTCTCGTGGTTTGTATCAAGACTGTAGACTTGTGGTTTGTATCTAGTTGGGACTTGTGGTTTGTATCAAGTCAGGTATTCTCATAGAAGGTACCCTATGAGATAGAACTCTAGTTATGGAGATGACCTTGTGAGTAATATCAAGCTGAGTCTTGTGAGTAATATCAAGGCTGTAGACTTGTGAGTAATATCAAGTCCTACCAATATCCTCATTTATTGAGGTGGCATACTTGATTTGGTAAAGTGGTTATACTATGTGATGTATTACTAGTCATGGTCACTAAGTGCTATAAGTCTCATTTAGGGCTTAGCTACCCCTAGAGTGAATTACTTTAGCATATGCCTATATGGTGCGGGGTAATATATGATCATCAGTATGGAATAATTCTTTTGAGTATGATATGATTAGATGGATAATAAATACACATGTGGACCATGAAGTAAATAATAAATGATAAAGAGATAAACATAGAGAGAGAATGAATTTGAATTTGCTATGTATGCCTTCATGTGAACTCGAATTGTAAAGGATTTAGTAAAAGCCTTATTTGTAAATAAAGAATGTATCAGTTAAATAAGGAATCTTTGTAAGATCCATGCAAAGATAAATATAGTAAATAATGTAATTTAATTAATAAAGACTTATGTGTTTCAATTAATTAAAAGAAACTTACATAGATCCATGCAAATGTTTTGCATGGATGACACTAAGAGTGAAGCACTGATGACACTTAAGTTAGCATGTTAACAAAGTGATCAGCATTCAATTAACTAAGAAGATCCATGCATAAGTTAATAATAGAAATTGTGCACTAAATGTGAAGCACCAAAGACATTCAATTAGACTCCTAACTTTATGGTCATACATTCAGTTAAAGATTAAAAGACTCAGTTCAAGTCAGTTAACATTCAGTTAAAAACTAATAATGAAAGGAAGGACACATATATTTGTGCATGCTATGCGTTTTGGCTTATTATTAATATGTTAGGCATACGGCAAGTTCAATACAGTCGATTACAATATTGTATTGGATCTCTCTTCTCTACTACTGAGGTGACATTTCTTATCGAGCAATCTACTTATGTGTTGTAAACCATTGTATGCAAATATATCTATCATACTCAAAGAATTGTTGGGTTTTTTTATCCTCCTTGTTTGGAGGGTTTTCCCAAGGTATATCTTGTCTCTTATGGTTGAATTATTTGAGTGGTTTATTTGTATTATGAGATTCAAATCTGCAGTGATTGATTAATAAAAGTTTTAAAGTTCAAGAATCTCTAATTTTGCTCAAACATTTACAGATTATGCTCTCCAGGTCCTTTGGCTAACCAATGGATGGTTCTATTTTATTTTTCTTTTATAAGAACACACTCAAAGAATATTATATAGATTATGGGTCATCAGGGAAGGCTCGTTGGTTGTGTGGCATTGGTATGTACATTTCAACCCTTAGAAGCAAAAAATTACCAAACGTCATCTCTAGATGCTTCTTCTTGGAATTCCGCTACAATTTTGGTCTAAAGAGGTGCTTATAAACCTGGAAAATCATCTTGGTAAATTCTTTTACTTGAACCCAAAGATGTTTCGATCCAGCAACAAGAGGTTTGCTAGGGTGTTTTTGGTGGATTTTGACACTGCTAAGTGTTTACTAGACATGGTTAATTTTCTATGGGGGGATCAAGTGTTGGAACAAAGACTTGACTACAATGGTATACCTTTCATATCTTTATTTTGTAGAACTAAGAGAAGTCTAAAGAAGGAATGTCCCATTGCTCCTGGGAACTCTTTGGGTTTTAGTGGTATTGATTCCTAGAGGAGGGTCACTAGATCAGGGAGTTTTTCTTCTTCATCTTCTTCTGTTCTCTACTTGGAGGTTGTTGAAGAAAGTTTAGAAGGTAAGTACTCAGACGAATCCCCTGTTCCTTGTGAAGATTTTTGTTCAAAAGAGCTGCATTTTTTAAACTATGTAGAAAACGATTTAGATACAAGATTGGAGGGTAAAGCAATTGATTACAATGTGATAGGGAAGAAAATTCTTCCTTTAGACTTTGGGGATAATAGGGGGAGGTCTCTTAAGCTTAAAGATCGAGGGGAGATTAATGTCAATAAGGATTTGTTGGTATGTCCAAATGTTAATGAGGGTTTGGTTGAAGGAGGTTCTCATTCTGTTGTTGTCAATTATGGGCATGCTTTCCCTTTGGAGAATGAGGTCTCTGGTGTAATAAACCCTTATTCTTTGAAGGATATTTCATCCTTAAGATCTGAATAGGGTGGAAGGACAATCTTGGTAAAAAGTTTGGATATGAATGGGAAGTCATATGGAAGGGATAAAGTATTAATAGGAAAAATTGTTGGATCTCCCATGCAATTTTATGTCTCTAATCCTACTGAATCCTCAAATAAACCCACCATAAGCTCTATTCAACACCATAATGTGACAATAAGGAAAAAGAGTAGAAGGAAGGTTGGGAAGAGTGGTGAGGATCTCAATGGGGAGGAGGGTTTTCTTAGAGAAGGGGATTATATTCCTTTGTCTTCAAGATTACTGATTTTTTAGGAATCCTTGCTGAACATAAATAATAGGCCCCTTAGAGCTAGTAAGCCCCTTTAGTTGTTCCTTAATGCTCTAAATCTCATTCAATATAATAGGGCTAGGGGGGAGCTCTAAATATAGATCCCTAAGAATATCTTTTGAATCAAAGAAATCGAAGATTTATCTTATACAATAAACTATGTCAAAAGGAGTAAAGGTTTGCGAGTATTTTTTGAAATTACTAAAAGACTGGGAAGTCTGTGCTATCAATGATGAAGGTCAGTCTAGTGGGATGTTAGCTATTTGGAATCTTGAAACTTGCAATTTAACCCCTTTCAAAACGATGCTTGGTATTCTGTTGGGAGGTAGAATTCAAGGGTTTAAAGATGAAATTAGGATATTGAACATTTATGCCCCATACATTGATAGGAAGGTTTTTTGGGAGAAGGTTGAAGCAAGTGGAGTGTTAAGCTTGCAAAATTTAATTGTTGAAGGAGACTTGAATTTTACTATGTTTTCTTATGAGAACTGGGGTATGATGTCTTTGGTTGACCCTTTGGGAATCTTTTCTTCAAAACTTGTTCACTAGGAACAAATTGATCAACATTGTGCCCAACAAGTTGTCTCCTACATGGAAGAACAAAAGGCTAGGGGATGAGGGAATTGGTATGAGAATTGAGCACTTTTTTGTAGTAGACTCTCTTCTAGACAATAGTAGTAGGTACATGTCTTGGAATTTGGTTGCTAACATGTTTGATCATAACCCTATTTATCTTCAAATGGAGGGAAAACATGGTACTACTAAATATCCCTTTAAATTTAATCAAGCTTGGGTGAAGGATGCTTCTTTCTGCAGGATAGTTAGTGATGTGTGGGTTTCATTGTTAGTTGATGAAGATTTGAATGCAATGGACATACTAGTGTTCAAACTCAAAAAAAGTGAAAATATAAGTAAAACACTGGATTAGGGAAAAGGAAGACGAGGATAGAAGTGCTTTGGTTGTTGTTGAAACTCAAATTTTGGACATTTTGTTGAGGAATATGGATGTCAATATTCATGTTGAGGATAGGGCTTTGATGACCGATTTAGAAGGTAAGAAGGATTCTCTGTTAAAAAAATAAGAGGAGTTTTGGAGGCTAAAGACAAGAGTTGTGTGGATTGAGGTCGGGGATAAAAACACAATTTTTTTCCACATGTATGCTTCTTATAGAAATAATTTAAACACCATTTGGGAAATCAATTATATTGGAGGAATGCCAATAAATTCTTGTCGAGAAATTCAGAAAGAAGTTGTAAATTTTTTCAATAGGCTTTATGAAGACCTTGGTACATCAAATATTGGTGATCAGATGGATGTCTTGAAACACTATCCTACTTTTTTCGCTAGGGAGGATGGTGTACAACTTGGGAGGCCTATTAGTCTAGAAAAAGTGGAATTTGCTTTGTCTAGTTTTTCCAAAGACAAAAGTCCAGGTCTAGACGGATGGATAGCGTAAATTTTCACTACTTTTGTCTACATCATGGGGAAATGATCTATTGGAGGTAGTTATTTACTGGATGAGATTGAGGAGACCCCAAGGAACCTTCTACTCATTACCATTTATGAATATATCCACAGATTGTTTGGGTTGTTCTAGGATATAAAATTTGAGCATATATATAGAGAAAGAAATTAATTGGCTGATCAATTGTCTAAAACAAGTTTACAGGTTGGTGCATGCACTTGGCATCGTTGGGATATGGACAAAGAGACTTAGACAAAATATGATCTAGGACCTTATCCGAGCTAAATATAAAAAGAGTCTTTTGAGGATCTAAAGCTCTTTTTTTAGGTTACAGTTTACTATTTTTGAAGCTTAAGGAATTGTTTCAACTGAAACTTCATGTATAAGGAGATGAACTGTATTCATCCCTTTATGATAGTTTTTTTTGTGCATTTGAAATTACTTGTAAGTATCAGTGACAAGGCCTTGTGGTCTATGTATAAGCTGATCTTTTTTAATATAAATTGTACTACGCATCTTTTTTTGAGGAAAAAAAATCTAAACTAGAAGTTGGATTTGAGTGAGATAACCACTATCATTAAACTTTTGATAATCTCTAGTTAGACGAGTAGAGAGAAAAAATACATGGACACGAATACAACTAAATTCATACATTTATATAAATGATCATATTAAAAAAATGTTAAAATTCTTCATTGAGGATATAGTACTTATACTCATTCATATTGGAAGAAGAAATTAAGGAGATAAACATTTATGGGATTTTTAGTTGGTAAGGAATTGAATGATGCAATCAAATGAGTAGAGGAGAGCACAATCAAATGAGTAGAGTATCCAAGAAGGCTTACAACAAAGATCCATAAAGTTTGATGAGATGGGATTGAAGAGATATTTCTTTTGAAAATGAGTTTTTTTATAATTTTAATATATATATGTTATGTTAAATTTAATGATCTTTTATTAAGCGGACGACTGTTGTAAGAGTTTATAATTTTTTTTAAATGTAAAATTTTTAGTAGTTATTTTTCATTCTTAAATTTCCAATCATAAAATGTTTGATAGTATTTTTGTAAAAATATTCCATTTTAGAATATTTTATTTATAAATAATTTTGACAATGTTTATAGTAAAATATTTATATCCTTTAAAATTTGGACAAATCATTTGAAAAATAAAATTTGCCATAAAAAAACCATCCCCTAAATTCTTTCTTGATTATTCTTGTGATTTATTTCCATATGTTTTTGGATGGTTGATATGGAGTCTTAATTACTTTTTTTTCAACATTATAATTGTGATTTTTTATTTTCAATAATGATCAAGTTTTAGATGAGCAAAAACACTAATATAATGAAATGTGTGATTATAATTAAATCTTATTTAATTAAAAGTTCTAATTAAGAAATATATGTCACTAACATACATTTATTATTATTAATCCTTGTGAAACATGTAGTGTACTTTTTATTTAATTTGGCTTACACTAACTCAATTTCATGTTAGAAACTTTTTTAATGTTTTCAAAAAAAATTATTAAAATGACTTTTTTAATTAAAAATGCATTTTTAAAATGTTAAATTCTATTATGTGTAATAAAAGATGTATAGTTTAGTTTTAATGGTTTTATGAAAACAATTACTTATTGATGTAACAGATTTTAAAAAAAATTTATATTCTTATGATTTTTTTTACATCATCAATTTTTGCGCTTAATATCAATTGTATTCTTCTCTATGCAATTATCTTCGAGTATATGTGTCAATTAGTTGTGTTTCTCTTCCTAGGTTACAAAATATGAGGCCATCTTTGCCTACAACCTCCTCTATATGCTTGCATCATATCTAGAGATTACAATACCAATATTTTTGCTTAATTCCACTAGTAACTTGCTTCATGATTATAAACCACATCAAATAAACTCTTTTCAACGTAACATTATATCACTGGCATATCATTTTTAATGGATACATTGATTTATTTACTTAATTACGTTTCAACATAAATAGAGGCTTATCTGCTATGGAGGCTGAGTGGATTGCTACACTATTTGATTATGAAGTGAATGATCTACATTTGGGATTAAAGTATTTCGGTTTTGTTATTAACCCAAACGATTATAACTGTAAAGACTGGGCCTTGGCTCATCTCAAAAATTATGAAGAGGTTACATCTTTAGTGCAACAAGTGGCTATCTAGAGGGGGAATACTAGTCATGATTAAGTTTGTTTTTGAGGCTATCCCAGTTTACTGGGTCTCTTTAGATTTTGTGTCTACAGGAACCTCAGATTGCATCAAAAGGTTGTGCTTTAACTTCCTATAGAGAGGGAACTCATTGGATCTTGTTTACCCCTAGGTGGCCTAGAAGAAGCCAACATCCTAAAGAGTTAGGTGGTTGGGGGTTGAAGCACCTCCCTACATTTTCAAAAGCCTTAGCGCAAAGGGCGTTTGGCGGACACTAAAAGGGGAAGGATTATGGGTAAAAGTTGTCTACCAGAAGTAGATATATCCTCTCACTATTGAAGAATGGTTTAAATCTAGAGATAATTCCATTAGAAATATATCTATCATGTGGAAGCCCTTGATATTGGCTTTTGGTGTTATTGGTGACTAGATAGCCTGGGATATTGGCAATGGGAGAAGGGTGAGGATTGGGCAGGATCCATGGGTTGGGTGCTCTGATTATCACATACAACCCATTTAAATGATTGAATCTTTGATGGGTAGGGGAATAGTATTCCCGAGTTAGATATAGGATCATGTGAAGTCCACCCATATAAGAAAATCCTAGTTAAATGCTGACGATATGGGATTTTAGGAGGAAGACAATGATCAATGGGAGAGGTGTATCAAGGTACTCCATGACAGTCACATTTTTTTGAAGGATAGGGAGGATAACTTGCTTTGGTCTAGGAATGTAACAGGTGGGAATTATGTTCCTATCCTCGGTTACATGGTAATCAAGGAAAAGGAATATTTTCCTAAACCTGCTTGGTGGATTCAACATTTATTGAAATTTCATTGCCCTTTGAAGAACAAAATTTTCTTGTGGCTTGATTTAGAAGGAAGGTCCCTATCTAATACATTATGATAACAAAAATATGGATGTGCACCAAGATGGTGTACTCCATTATGCAAATATGAGTATGAAAGTATTAGACATATCTTTGTGTCTTGTTCTTATCTGACATCTATGTGGAACCATGCCTCTTTATCCACTAGTAGGTAATTCATATAGGATAGTTTGGGACTATAAGAAGACATTCATGCTTGGTTAAACAATCCTTATTTCTCAGATTATAGGGCTCTACCAGCTCTTTTGATTTGGGGAGCCTATCTGTCTAGGAACAAGATCATCTTCCATGATATTTTTATTTGCCCACATATTTATGATGAAAAAAAGTCTTACCATTTTGGACCACTTCCCGCAGTTTAGTGATAGGAAGAAGAAAAGAAGGATCACATAGGAGATCATTTACAAAAGTGGTTCTTGGGCATATTTTGATGGGGCTTCTCAAGGAAGACTTGGACTATGTGGTGTTGGGGGCATCCTTTACCTCTCTGCCATACAATGGTATAAATTTCAGTTGGTTTGGGTCCTTGCACCAACAACAGAGCAAAGTTGTTGGCCATGAAGCTATTGATTCTTCTGTCTTTATCTAAAGGGCTACAAAAACTTCAAATTTTTGGTGAATCTAAGCTGGTTATCGATTGGATTAAAATGCGAAATCCCCCCAAGAATATCCTATTGAAGACTATATTCAAGGAAGCCATCAGAATTAGCAGTATGTTCTAGGTTATTCTTATCAACACATTTATCGGGAGCAAAATCAATATGCAGATCAACTTTCAAAACAAGGTTTACTTTTAGATGAAGGTATCTGGAAACAATGGCAATGTAATGACCAAAATATCAGTGAACTGGACTTGTGTCCTCATCTAGGTTGATTACCGTTTTTTGTATGGACATCCTTAAATTTTGAGTCTCACAATTTTGTAGACATACTCTTCCTGAGGTGCCTTTTTGTGTCTTTTTGGGACAAGAATTACTAGTCTTGTTCTTTTATGATGATTTTTTCATACAAAACAACAATCTTTTTTTTACTGTTGGATATGTGTATGACATATGGATTTGTGAACAATTTAGTTTTTATTAATATAAAAAGATGCTAAACAATATTTTTTTTATAGTTGGATATGTGTATGGCATATGGATTTTTGAACAATTTAGTTTTTTATTAATATAAAAAGTTGCTAATTTTTTTTCTATGGAGAAAAAGACTTTGCTATTATGAAACTCTATTTATTGTCTATTTTGTCATCATTTAAGCAACTTAAATAACAAAGATATAAAAAGGAAATTGATGAATGTGAATGTTTTTATAAACAAGAGCCACGTGGTGGCAATGTCCCCGACATTGTCACATAGAGTTGTACTAACAATTTCGCAGCAATGAGGATTTGTTTTCAACTTATCTGTATTTTGTCAACTTCAGTGGAAAAAAGATTTCAATATTTATTTATTTGTATTTTGTCAACTTCAGTGGCAAAACGATTTCAATATTTATTTATCTAGATTTTGTTAACATTTATTTTTCTCTATGCTT
>LPNX011221872.1:550968-585164 GCA_001517045.1 Pseudotsuga menziesii
ATACGATACATTGGCTTGTGTTACTCGTTTTTTTAACAAATACGGTACATTGGCTTGTGTTACTTGTTTTTTTAGATATTGGAAGAGCATAAAATAACTTTTTCATTAAACGACAAAATAAATTTTGTTATTGTTAGAAATATTGGTCTTGATACAACAAGCAAGCTGATGTAAGGAAATGAATGAAGCTAAGTACACCACAAGTTAGTATATTACTAAGAGCAAAGTAATATTAAACTGCATACATAGACATTATCTTGAAAATATGGCATTAAGTGTAATTCTGGATGATGGAATTGCATTTCAATTTTTTCTTTTGATGCCCCATCTAAAGTAAACCAGCAATGAAATATACTCAATGCTTCTATACGCACACACAGATAAAACAATCCTTGTAATTAAAAAAAAAGAGCGGTTTAACAATTTTCAGGTGAAGCCATAATTTTCAAGTCAAATTCAAAGTTAGATTCTATCTAAAGATTTTAAAAGAAAGTATATTGAATAACTAAACAAACAAGCATTTGGTAAAATTCTAAATCCAATTCAAATAAAATATAAAATTATTTAGGACAATTTCAGTGAAAAACAATTGTTATTGTTGTTCCTACTTTATAAAATAGAGTAATAGTCTGGATAATGGTCAACATATTTCCCTTGCGTATGTACGTGCATAAGTTGTAAGCTTCACATCCCATTTCAGTGGAGGGAATCCCACTTGCTTCCTTGACTCGTTCTGCGGTACCAGAAATCCTTGAATCGTTTCACTGATGCTCGTCCCTGCTGCAACCATTTGCAGGTTGCAGATTAGAGCGACTACAACCAGAAGACACAATCGCTGGCTCATTGTAAACAGAACAACAAAAAATAAATCTGACAAGTAACAAAATAAATCCTTAACTGCAACTGCAAAGCAAATCTTTGGTTGAAGAAAAGATGTTAGAATCTGCGTACACTGAACTTGTTTATATAATCATGTTGATGAAGGCAATTAAGTGAGAGCCAAGAGAGACTTGTCATAAGGGGGAAGGAGTCGATCAATGTCAGCTGACGCCGCAAATGTAAGCGGTCTATGTTCTGTCACTACTGCATCGAAGGGCATTTTTAGAGAATTATTAGAGAGGAATGCTCATATTGTCTTTAACTTGACCTTTCAATCTTTTATTTAATAGTTTTATTATCAAAATTAGCGACAGGGACTAAAATATTTGTATTTTAGTCCCTTGTTAATCTATGCCGTACAGAATATTTGATGATATCGATGATAATAAAACTATGAGAGAAGACTTGCAGAGAGGGCACATCGTTTGATGATGATCGAGCCACTTATCCAAACAATTCCTGTGAAATATATGACAGCAATTACACAATTCTCTAATTTGCTCCTCTGCCTCGAATGAGCTCAAACAGAGGGAACACATATCATTATCTCCCGTCGGCTCAGAGAATCTCCTTAAAAACTGCCCGAATGTAACAGCAGGCAAGTTGTCTCTAATCGTATCAGCAAAGACCGAAGGAACGAAAGAAGAGTTGATGTTACGTAAATTGTGCCAGTAAGAGCTGTCGCTGTCGTGTTCTTCAAAGTCTGGCAGTCAAAGAAAATGAAGAGCCCAACAGATTGCAGTCTTTATATAAAAAAACATGAAAGCTAAGTGAAACATAAGTCTGGTGATACCTAGACCGTAGCAGCCTGCAGAAAATCCCATGACAGAAAAAACTTGAAGAAAATCCGCCACTTTAAATTCTCACAGAAAGCCCAATACAAACACCTTAGGGTTTCAAATTCCGATACAAACACCTTAGGGTTTCAAACTACTCCATAATCAAAGTTCTAATAAAATTTGAAAACTATTTTAGTCCCTTGTTAATCTATCCTGTACAGAATATTTGAATTCCTTTTGGTCCATAATAAAAGCTCTAATAAAATTTGAAAACATGTTTTTATTTTTGAAATCGTAAATTTTGAAAATCTTATTGGGCCATGCCCTAAAAAAATAGCCAAAAAATGAAAAAAAAAAAATGCAGGTTGTTGATTCACCGGAGAAAGTTCTTGAACAGTTCTGAGAGCCTTCTTCCCAAATGATTTTGTTGAAGTTGATGGTCACCATTTCAAGTCCTGCGAGCAAGAATTTCTCAGGCCCTGTAGTAAGCCCTTGCCCTCATGTCGGTCCAAAGGAAGCAACCTCTATAATAGCTAGGGCGATGATGATTCTGACTGGAGTATTTCAGAGTTGGTATCTGTTGGGCTTCCGCGGGCTTGTTTTTCCTCGAATCATGTCACAAGATTTTGAACCACAAAATCCCCCAAGATCTATAAATATTGTGCATTGGTTGGCACTTGCACAAGTTTTTCAACGTCAAAAGACCTTCAATGTCTCAGAGATCGAGGAGAGACAAAAAGGACCTGTTCTGTCTTCTTGATCCCGCAATTTAATTATATGCATACACCACCTCCACACCCAGCCTAGTATGCCCACCACCAAAACATAAACTTTTGTCCCATCTACAAAATGAATGAATCTGCTCCTGTAATTAAATCCCATTGTATTGATATAAAGATATAATTTCCACCATCTATCTGCATCACCAGGTATATATTGATTCATTTCAAGTTCAAAGAAATTGAAGACCCAAGAAATGTGTTTCAGTCTGGTTTTATGTACATAGAAACTAGAAATTGCATAGATTGCAGTGATAGTGCCAACAGAGTCCCCAAGAACGAGTATAATTTACACATTTTCTTTTCCAAATATGTATGTTCTTCTCTTGGGAGCAAATTCTTAGTGGCCATTTTGTAAAATCAAAAGTCAATACTCTGGAGACATGGCCGTATGCAATAAAGCATTTGTAGGATTATAGTCAAAGCCTCTTTGTGGTAATATTTTTAATGCTACAACAAATATAAATCTCTCTCAAACTTTTTGCTACAGCTTGCTATTTTTCTCTTAAAAAATTGAATGAATTTTCCTTGAAATTTCAAACTCACTTGAACCATATACACTGATTTCCAATTTGATTCATGAAAACACGTCTCTAACTATCATCAGAATGTGCATTGGTAAAGTACGGATAATGACATGAAATTCTCCTCGAGCACGTAATATCAGCATATGTGAATGAATCATTCAAATACTCTTCATTATATCTATGTTTAAATATATCTCCTAGCGGTCTATGACGCCACAATAAGAAAAAAAATTGCATATTTTGAGGGTGGTTTTATGAAATTTAAAGTTTCTAATAGACGTCGATTCAGTTGCTTTTTCACCGATTTCGGCATTAAGTGATTTCCTCCTTTCAAGAGGTGAACAAAAACTAAATGAATGTTTTCCTCGAGAGATTTTCAACAGGGCAACTAAAACTAATTGCTAGTAAATGAAATGATTGAATGAATTCCAGCGTGAATTTTAAGGGCTATTTGCAATTATAGCGTATTAATTTGGTGTGTGATAGTGATGTTAAATAAATACCATCATAAATGTTATCAATATTCAGCTTGAGAAACCGCCCTTCATACCTAACATGGTCAAGAGCCCAGCTATTGTAGAAGAAATCAGGTTCTCAACAATATATATTTAAAATGTTTCGTAGTGATCAAAAACAAATATGATATATCATGTATGATTATTACAGAGTAATATCAGCCTGCAATTTACAGTGAAAAGTGACCGTACTGCATGATTATTGTTGAACTGATTATTCATTTAACATAAGATATAGAGCATGTATTTATTGGAATATGCTTTTTCTAGGATGTGAGCGTGCTGGCTCTTCTCCCAAAAACAATTATGATATATCATGTATAATTACTCAGTAATATCAGCCTGCAATTTACAGTGAAAAGTGACCGCACTGCATGATTATTACTGAACTAATTATTTATTTAATATAAGATATAGAGCATGTATTTATTCGAATATGCTTTTTCTTCGTCTCCTTTAAATTATAGTTTCCCTAGAAAAAGTTATATATTACTCCATTAAAAATTTGATTGTATTTAATTTTTGCTGACGAAAGCTCGCCGCCGGGTCTTGGGGCACAAGACCCTAGACAAACGTCATCAGCAATAACCAATGAATAAGCACAAAATAATTTTAAAAATAAAAAATAATACAGAACCTTAGTGTAAATTGCATGTTTTTGTTAAATTTACTACAAATTAATCTAAATAATGGTCATGACCAATTCATATATATCCCCTTGTCGTGGACATAATAAATTTCGAAATTCAAACTATTTATGTGCATGTGCATATGTAAGGCATTTCCCTCCTAGTTCATTTTGTTAAGGCATGTCCCTCACAATTCATTTTTTTATTATGAAAATATTTGATTTTAACCTAAGTAGGGACACAATTAAATGGGCATGTACGTTTTAATGTGTATTGAGAGGCATGTAAAAGGCAGAGTATAACGCGAAAAGAATTTCCACATAATGATATGTTAATGTAGGTTAAGATAAGGTGCAACATCATATACTTTATAATAAAAAATCAAAAGTAAAAAACAACTCATTCTTTTAACACAAGTAATAAAAAACCCATTCTTTTAAGACAACTAATAATCTTAATAATAAGAATACATTATCATATTAATTCATATATTTGTATAATTCTTTTTCAATAGAAAAAACATGCAATTTGTTATTTTTGTTGAATCAAAGTTACATATAACAAGAGTCACGTGATAGTAATGTCCCCGACGTTGCTACATGCTTTTTCCATAAGGAAAAATGCCTTGGGAAGAGTAAGAAGACACAATCCAAGAGCATTTTGGAGGACGATTTTTTATATGCAACACTTCTAAACATCTTAAAATTACTATCTTCCATAACATAATAGCATAAAACTGTGAAAGCAAGGGGGGGATTATGTCATTGAACATTGGAAAACATGCATCAACTATGGCAATATGACATTATTTGCAAAAAGCATAAAAGTGTAGAATTACAGAAGCAAATCATTTGTTATCCATGATAGTAATCAACAACAACATATTATTAAATAGAAAAAAACATTGTCTTTTATCATTAGAATAGAGACATTGTAAAGATTGTGTTATTAAAAACATAATTCAATTTCATTAAAAATGTTATATATTTCAAACTTTTGTGGCTTAGTTTAAAGACCCTAGGTTTATCTCTTAAAGTTAATTTATGTTTCTCATCTTTCTTTTATATATGTGTGTGTTAATTTATTTTAATTATATATATATATTTTATGATTATCGACAAGTATTATTGGAGTACTTATACCTTTAGTGCCTTCACACACTCCAATCTTAATTAACAAGGCACAAATGCAACTGGAGTATGTTAACATCCCAAGAAAAGGTGGGATAATGGAATTGGTAGGTAAAACATTGGTCTTGGACAAAACACAGGTCAAGAACACGTCAAGAAAGGCAACCATTTCTTGGTTATTGATTACATTCCATGCATCAATTCAGGTTTGGTCTTTAGTTTGCATGTGGTGTGCACTCTCATATCAATTTAGGATTTTTTTAGTGGATATTTGGGTGGTAAACTTATTGGTTTTAGTACAGTTCTTCTTGTAGGATACTAGCATGTTTTGGAGACAATCTTGTTTACTTGGAGCCAATTCCTCTATGTAGTTGAGGTAAGTCATCTAATCATCCACTTAGCGAAGACTTTAGCTCAATTGTTTAGGTTTGGAGTTGAAGATATTCCTTGACACATTGGGGGAGGTTTTATACGAGTTTGGGGAGAGGTTTAGGTAAGTCATCTAATCATCCACTCAGTAATGAATTTAGCTCGATAGTTTAGGTTTGGAGTTGAAGATATTCCTTGACACATTGGGGGAGATTTTAGAGGAGTTTGGGGAGAGGTCAATTGCTTTTATTGAGTTTTTTTGGCCATGAATATCAAACAAATAAATATATTATATTAATATCTTCTTTAGGAATTGAAGATAAGTTTGGATTGAAATCAATATACCATTTTGTTTAAGCCCTCGCTACAATACAAAATAATTCTAATTTATACCCATTTGAGAAGTTGAAGGAACCATGCATGGACTTCAAAACTGATCAGCTAGGATCATCTTCTCAGCAGATGTTTGGGAGTATTGTTATGAACATTGGTTGTAATTCTACATTCTTGGCAAGGAAATCACTCGCTGTTGTAGAAATTTGTATGGCATATTTTCTTGCACTGATTTCCACACCATTGAATCTTCTTCATGCATATGGACTTGAGTTTTCACAGCCCCCATAGAAACAATTTCTAGGGAAAGAGTGTTCGGAGATGAGCCTTTCCTTGCATCTCTTGATGCAAAATCCTCCATGGTGTCCTTAACCGTACATTCTCAAATCATGGCTTTTCTGAGCAACAACTTGTACATCTGGGTGTCTTGGGAAACATAACTTTAATTCCATTTCCCACACTACCATTTTCTTCAAGATCTTGGATGATGTCTCTCCATAATGAACTCTTATATGATAGAAGCTTGGCATTTTTGAAGATAGAAAGACCGATTCTAGCTCTAGAGAGTGCAACACATATTCACTTGGGAAAGCCGAGGAAGCCTATGCTACTTTGTTGGGCATCTAGATTTAATTAGTCTGAAGAGCTCCTCATATTTCTGACCAGTGGGAGCAGTATGATTTGTTCTCTTTTCCCTGGAATTCATCCATGCATCTCACTTTGGAATAAATTCATCTGTTTTTATTATATGACATTTCTTGCCACCAGAGAATGACTTGGCCATTTTATGGTTATATTGTTTGCTTAGAAAATGGTACGAAACATTGATTTTTCTTAGGATTTCTTCTCGATGTGACCTAGAAATTCTTACAATGTTAATATTCGATGGCTTGTACCCACAACAATTGGTTAAGTACAAGCAAAATTGAACCACCATCTATACCTCCATGGTATTCATCTTGCTCCTTCTAGGATCAAATCGGCCTTTAGAGCTATCGTGATCCATGAACACCACATTGCCCTTTAAATCCTCTCACATCTTTGAATTCTTGATCAAATGGGAGATCTTTAAACATGGGATAGAACAAATTAGAGACAAGGGTCAATATTTCAGGTCTCATCCTTCTACGGAACTCCAATGTTTTATATTCTATTCCTATTCTTACCATCCTCTCAAACATCTATACATCTAGTATGTGGGTTTTTGCTAGCTTGCATTGCCATAGATGGCCTTAGTTGCATATGATCACCGATGAAAATAAGATGTTTTCTGTTGGGGTTCAAGCACCCTAGATTTTGGGCCCCAAATAACTCTGTAGCTTCCTCCACCACCATGATTTTTTATTTTAAAGAAGTTAATAGCTCATGCTTACGAGCTACAAAGGTTGTAGTCATCCCCAAGACCTTAAATTTACTCTGTAAGTAGTTCTGGATATTTCTTTTTGCTTGGGATGCTTGGCTACATGAAAAAGCATAAGATCGACTTAAATTCGATGGCTCCTCTTTTGACTGAACCCCGTTCAAGTACTTATAGTCTATGGAATTCGCCTGAGTTTTCTTGTCTTTGCTCGACCTGTATAATTGACCCTAAATATTTTTTGCAAACAAATAGATGCATACTCCATTAAATATTTTACTACACTTTAAGGGAATGTATAAATATAAATATATTTTACTTTAACAATTGTGAAATTTTTCTAAAAACTACAAAAATTTCTTAAAATTTTTAATATTTTTACAAAAATATTATTGAATATTTTATGTTTAACATTTTAAAAATTAGTAAAATTGACAAAATATTTTACGCTTTAGGTGGCATGGTTTTCCTTGAACATCAATGATGAGACAACTTGCATTTACATATAACAACCAACGCTGATTGTACTCACTAATGTCGCAAACATAGTTTCAAAGAATATATCACAAAGGTTATGCAAAGAAATTTGTTGGGAATATTGAGAAAATTATGAAAAAAAAAAAAAAAAAGATAGGCTTGAAGAGTTATAAAAATATGGAAAAAATCAATAACTTAAAAACTCAAAAAAAAATCAAGAAAAATAAGAAATATCTACGTCCTACCAATTTAACAACTTAATAATATTAGGTTTTGCTATCTTTAAAAAAAATATAAATCTTTAAAAAATTATCTACTTTATAACTTATAATAATAAATTTTAGTATTAAAAATTCAAACTTAACATTAATATTTGTTATACTCTTTTAAAATTTAAAATTATTATTAAATATTTAAATCCACACACTATACTCCCCCTACCTATTTTAATTGTCCTATTTTAAATGTAAACAAGTGAGATTATTAGTTTAAAAAAATAAATAAATATTAATTAAATATTATATAAAAATATTTAAATCACACAAACTATACTCTCCCTCCCTATTTTAAATGTGAATGAGTGAGATTATTAGTTTAAAAGAAATAATAAATATTAATTAAATATTATATGAAAAGAATACGTAGAAATGTATATATAAATAATAAATATTCAAATTTTTTTTAAAAAATTTTTTTTAGTCATTATTTTAAATATTAATTAAATAAAACATAAAACATATCTAAAATAAAATCACTCTAATTATTTTTTTTAAATTTTTTTTTAATCATTACTTTAAATATTAATTAAATAAAACATAAAACATATCTAAAATAAAATCACTCATACATTTTTATTATTAACAATGATTTATGATTTATGTGTAACCTAATTAAACATATTAAAAAAAACATTCATTTTTATTCGACTATGTAATTTTATAAAAATTAAGAGTATCACTTAGTGTAATCTATTAAGAGTATCACCTGATTTAATTTATTCAAAAATTTTAATATAATAATGAATAATTATTATTATTTATATATAATAATAATAGAATTTAATAAATAAATATATAATGAATGATGATGATGAAGATCATGGTTAACATCCTCTGAATTTTTTAGTTTGTTTTAAAATTGTATTTCTATGTGTAAAGAGCTTGGAAAAGCCCATTGAGCTCACTATAATTTTGACAAGTTAAAAGGCTAAGAAGGTCGATATTGCAACAAAGATTATAAAACTAAGATGAATGTACCCACCACACTTTAATTTTTGGTGATCTCCATGTTTTGTAATGTATCCTCTTAGAGAACACTTCATGTTTATTCAATCATAATAAAATGATTTTTTTTCTTGGAAAAAAAATTAATAAAATAATAAAAGTAAGAATAATAATAATAATAATAATAATAATAATAATAATAATAATAATTTAATAAATAATTGTTAAAAAAATCTTAACAAATAAAGGTATAAGAATGAAAACAACTTAGTAAACCATTAATAAATTTTTATATTTTTATAATATTGATTTATAATAATAATTAATTTCCACAAGGTGACTTTTTCGATCTGGGAGATTGGACGGAGGTCATGGCCCTCGCTACTCGCTTCCCTCTTCTAGGGTTCGCCCTGCTTAAACCACCGCCATGGCTGTTCCAGGGGGAGGGGATCCCCCTCCCTCCTCCCCTCTATCCGCGAAAGAAGCCTTCTGCAGGCTGTTAGCTCTGTTTGGGAAGAAATAGGCATCCAAAGAGGCCCCGAAATTTGTTAAGAAACTAGATTCAATACCAGAAATTGCTTTGCCAGAAGAGCAAACCATCAAAATCACCCTAGCTCTAGCTGAAAGAGGTCTGGTTGGCCAATTCATGGGGCTTTGGCCCTTAGCCAAAACCACGGATGATTGGATTCAGCGTAATTGGAGGCCCCATCTGAAGAATAGTGTCACCTGCTATCCGGTTGGCAGAGGATTCTTCGTCTTCGAATTCATCTCAAAAGAGGATTGCGATCTTATCTTCCGAAGTGGCCCCTATTTCATGGGTTCCCAAGGACTTTATTTGAACAGGTGGACTCTAGACTTTGATCCCACAGTTGCTGTCCCCAAAGAGGTACCGGTTTGGGTAAGGCTCCCCAATCTGCCGATCCACTGCTGGAACATTCAAGCCTTGGAAAAAATAGGAAATGCCCTAGGACGATTCATTGACAAAGCAGAGCATAAAGGCCAGTACTCCTGTGCTAGAACATGTGTTGAAGTTGATCTGGAGGCGGGACTCCCAAAAGCCGTCAAACTCTCTGTAGGATCATGGTCTCACTTCCAGAAACTCGATTATGAGCAACTTCCGTTTAAGTGTCGGCTCTGCCATGAACATGGCCATTTCCAGCGCAACTGCCCAAAAGCTCAGACGGAAGAAGAAGGTGAAGGTTGGCAAAGGGTCAAAAAAGGCAAGGCCCCAGGCAAGCCAATCGAAAAAAGAGCTCCTAGCAACGTTCAGAAGTCAGACCCCAAAGCCCCTCTGAAGGAACCCGTCCAGACTCAAGCGATAACTCAGCAGTCGGAAACTGCGACCCAAGGAGCAAGATCCTCGGCTGCGAATGCCCCAGAAGTTCCACCGGTTATTGTTATTCAGGAATCCTCTCCCACTAAAATCCCAATTGAAATGCAAGACAGTCATGGTGTCACTTCATTGGAGCCAGGAGAAATCCAGCCAGAACCTGCAATCCCATTAGTTGGAAGCTCTCCTACTCGTGGAGATTCTTGAGATGCAGAAGAGGATCCGTTAGCCATGGACTCTGATCCAGGGGGAGACTCCGATGAAGGTTCCACTGAGTCCGGAAGTTCGTATGCAACCCCAATCAAGAAGCCAAGGGGCCGAAAATCCAACAAAAAACAAAGGGAAGAAAGATCTTATGCAGATATTATGCAAGGCTCCCAACAAAATCTTAAAACTATGATGAACACAAGGTCCAAGAAAGGCCAGGCCTCTAAAGGGGCCGTCCCCTCTAAAAGTAAATAATGCGGTACATCTCCTGGAACTGTAGAGGTCTTGGCAGTCCGCAGAAAGTTGAAGCAATGAAAGACCTTGTAAGAATCAATAAGCCAGAGATCCTACTCGTCTAGCAGACAAAAATGGAGGACGGCTCGGCCCTCCATGCAGGAAATTTATTCTGGAAAAAAGGCCTGGGGAAAGCTGTTAGTTCCAGAGGAGCCTCAGGAGGTCTAGCCACCTTTTGGGACTCCTCCAAATTTGAGCTAATCTCAACTCACAGTTCTACACACTGGATCTACACCAATCTCATCCACAAAGAATCAGGTCATCAAGTAAGTATGTTTAACCTTTATGTTCCAATCTTGTTAGCGGAAAAAAAAGCTTGCTGGGAGACTATTGACTCGTTCTTAAGCCTCCAAAGCCCAGAAAACATTATCATTGCCGGAGATCTAAATGTCACTCTGGCTGCAAATGAGAAAAAAGGCGGATCCATAGTCCGTGACCCGTCTCAGGAATGGGTTGAAGACACCATTTTAGGGTGGGACCTAGTTGACATAAAACCAACCAATGGAAACTTTACTTGGTCCAATAAAAGACTGAGGCCAGGGCACATCGCGGCCCGTCTAGACAAATTTCTAGTCCACTCCTCCTTCCTCAACATGGGGCTTCATGCTTCGTCCAAAATTCTCCCTAACTGTATATCCGATCATAAACCAATCCTCCTTGAGCTCTCTGTTGATGAAAACTTGGGTCCCATCCCTTTTAGGTTCAGTCCCCTTTGGATCCATCAAGAGGGATTCTACCACATTGTCTCTAACTCCTGGAGCAATAAGGTCACTGGAAACCCTTCCTTTATTTGGGAAGAAAAGCTTAGAAGGCTAAAACATGACCTTAAGAACTGGGCCAAGTCTCACTCCTCCCCGGTTTCTTGTAGGAAAGATGCCCAAGCTGCCTTGGAAAACCATCAAACCCTCATGGAATCTATCCCTATCACTGAAAGCATAATCTGGGAAGAAAGTAACCTTCAGAAAGATTATTACAAACCCTGCAGAGTTGAAGAAGAGTATTGGCGTCAAAAATCTCGAAGCCTCTGGCTAGCAAGCAGTGACAAAAACACCTCTTTCTTTCATAAACAAGCTGAAGCTAGGAAAAACTTCAAAACTGTGAAGGAAATTACTCATCAAGGCAACCTGGTCAAAGATTTTGAAGGCATTAAACAAGCTGCTTTTTCCCACTTCCAAGACCTTTTCACTGCTCCTACTGCTGATCTCATTGATTCCAATGCTTACCCCCTCTCTTTGGTCCCCACAGTAGTTCAAGCCTCTGATAATAATACTCTTGCTGCTCCCGTTACCATGAAAGAACTCAAGTCTGCGCTGGCCCATATGAAACCTGACAGTGCCCCTGGTCCAGATGGTTTCACAGCCATATTTTTCACCAATTGCTGGGATATCATCAAATATGATCTGCTGAAGACGGTTAGGAACTCTCAAAACCATCATAAACTGGGCGGGAGCACAAACTCCTCTTTCTTGGCCTTGATCCCGAAGGAGGTAGGGGCCTCCAATTTTTCAAGGTTCCGACCCATCTCCCTTTGCAACACTGGATACAAGCTAGTTACTAAGATTATTGCCAACAGGATTAAAAAACTTCTGCCGAGAATCATTCCTAAGAACCAAGGAGGTTTCATAAAGGGAAGGAAAATGCTAGATAATGTTATTCTTGTTCAAGAGGCTATACATTCCAGCTTCCTCTGAAAAGAGAAAGGCATGGTTGTGAAACTAGATCTTGCAAACGCCTTTGACAGAGTAAATCATGATTACCTCTTCGCAGTTATGGAGAAATTTGGGTTCTCCCCTGAGCTCATTGGCTGGATCAAAGGATGCATCTGTACTCCTTGGGTAGCCCCTCTGGTCAACGGAAGACCAACAAAATTTTTCCAGGCCTCAAGAGGGCTACCCCTTGTCCCCACTCCTCTATGCCATATAGGCCTCCGTGCTCAGCTTCCAACTTAACAATTGTCAGCAAGATCTTTCCCTCCCTGGTCTCCGCATGGCTCAGAATGTAAAGGACATCAATCATGCCCAATTCGCAGATGACACTCTGCTGTTGGGAGGAGCTGGTGTCCACTCTGCAAAGAACTTCAAGAAGGAGCTCGATATCTATTTTCAGATCTCAGGAAGCAAGATCAACTTGCAAAAAAGCAAAATATACTGCTGGAACTGCTCTGCGGCAGAAATAGGAAGAACCTCTAGAGTTCTGGAAATGGAAAGCTTGTAGAACTGGGACTCATTCACTTATCTAGGTGTCCCGATCTTTAAATCTTCTACCAAAACAAAGAGCTGGATCCCTATCGTTGAAAAATTAAAAGCAAAGATCCAAAAGTGGGGGGCGAGCTGGCTTACCCTAGCAGGGAAACTTGTTTTGCTGAAATCTGTTTTGTCCAGCATTCCTATTTATCAGTCTTCTATTCTTCTGGCCCCTTCTTCTGTCATCAGCAAGATTAAAAGTCTCTTCAAAAAATTCCTGTGGGAAGGCGGGAAAGGAAATCTGAAAAAGATCCATCTTGTTAGTTGGGAAAAAAATTCAAAGACCCTACAGAGAAGGAGGCCTCCAAGTTAGAAGTATTCATGCTCAGAATTTAGCCATGGGAACCAAGCTTCTCTGGCAGCTTGTCTCCGGGACTTCAAGCTGGAGCAAAAAGGTTCTATGGAAAAAATATTTCTTCGGCCAGAGAATTCGTTGCCTAGACCAAAACTCTCCCAGCAAAAATGGCTCTCCAATCTATAAGCTCTGTCTCAAAGCTATGGTTCATTTCAGATCTTTATTGTATTGGATACCTGGTAACGGGAAAAAAAAAAGTTTGGGAAGATTCTATCCTTGGGGAAGAGCCTTTGGGGCAAAACCTTGAAATTCAGAATATAAAACAATGGCTTAAGGATCAGCATGCCTTCACTCTTTGGGACCTTTCTGCCTGGGACAATGAAAACTACTGGATAGACTGGAAGTTTGGTGACCTCCCCATCGGGCTAGAAGAGGAGGCAAAGCTTCTGTTTAAGCTTCTGCAAGGCAAAGCCCCCCTAAATCAAACTACCTGTGATAAGAGAGGCTGGGGAACAAAAACTGGAAGTTTCAGAGTGGCTGAAGGCTACAGATCCTTAATGACAGTTCCTCATGCAGCCCCTAATCCTATCTAATGGAAGTTCGTTTGGTCTACCCTGTCCATCCCGAAAGTTGACCTGTTTTGCTGGAATGTGGTGCACAGGAGTATTCTAACAGTGGAAAACCTAAGGAAGAGAGGCCTGGAAGGTCCCTCAAGATGCTCCCTATGCAAGAATGATGAAGAAAATATTTGACCATCTTCTGATCTCCTGTCCTTTCTCTAGAGAAGTCTGGAAAGAAGCTCTTCCTGTGAATCCTTCTAATCTTATTATGCCAAACTTAACTGCAGATCTGTTTACCAGATGGGCTGATTATTCTCCCTTTCATCTCTAAAAAAAAAACCACCTCAAATCTGTTTGGATGCTTCTCCCTAAGTTTATTTTTTGGAAACTGTGGCTCGAAAGGAACAACCGTTTGTTCAGAAATGTGGAGAACTCCTCCTCAAGGATCGCTATGACAGCCAAAGCTCTCCTTGGAGAAGCAATGGAACACAAGCTGGCACTCTGGAATGCTAGGCCTCTAGATGATAGGGAAAGTACTTGGCTTTCAGGTCTTGTCTCTAGTGCTCAAAAAGCCTCCATTAGTAGACCTCCAACTCTTGCGGATTGGGAAATACAAATGGAAGAAGCAGACTTTCTTAATTGGAGACTCTCGATGCAGGTTCACTGTCTGTTCTTTGATGGTGCCTCTAAGGGCAATCTAGGTCCTTCGGGTGGGGGAGGAGTGATCCTCATGCCCTCAGGCTCCATTCAATCCACCTTTGCTTGGGGTCTAGGAGTAGAAACTAATAATTTTGCTGAATTTCATGCTCTGTGGTAGGGACTCCGGCAGGCAATAAGTCTTAACATTCGAAATATCTCAGTCTTTGGGGACTCCAAGTTGGTGATTCAGGCCATGCGATCGAAGTCTCGTCCCCCCAACCTCCAAATGAACAGGATCGCCCAGAAAATTCAAACTTTAGCTGACAAGTTTCAAACCATAAGCTACTATCACGTGCTACGCCATCTTAACAAGCAAGCTGATCTAGAAGCCAATTATGCCTCGCTTCTGAGCAGGAGCATCATCTCAATAAATGGTAATGAATCTTCCTGCAACATCCCGTGACTCTTCCAAGACTGGCCGCATCCTAGTTGAACTCTACATTTACTGTACCTGTGATCATGTTTTCAGTTTCCTTCTCGTGAGCCTGTGGACAATAGTAAGGCCTACTCGCTGTCTTAGTGAAATCCGTGACCATTTCGACCATTCTGGCTCCTTTTTAAGCCAAGCTATCAGCTATTCTCACACTTATCCTCTCGATGGTGCTTCTGCTGTTGCCATCACTGATTTCTGGCCTCCCTGGGAAGTTCCTCTTCGAAGAAGCCTACTGTGGAAGAACGTCTGGGCAGTCTGGAACAATCAATGGGAAAGCTCCAAAATCATCTTAAAGAATCGGGAAACTTGCCTTCTCCTTCCTCTGGCTCGGACGGGGAAAGTTTGGAATCCTTCAACAAAGAATAATATGAATCCGCTTCAGAGGGACAGGTTGAGTTCAAAGAAGACATTTTCACCAAACTCAAAGATCCTGCGATCATGTTTGGAGACTTCGGAAGAAGAATCGCAGCATTGGAGCTCGACGTCAAGAAGGTCCTCGCCAAGTTGGACTTCTTATAACCATATTATCATCTCAGAAGTTCAATGCAATGCAAATGTGCTTGCTTCCTCCTCTATGATTAGCCATCGTAAGTCTCTTTACTACTATCATATTCCCTCTCTTCCTATGCGCTACCGGCCGTTAAGTTTTTTTGAAATAGTGTGGGAAAGACGTTGTAACAGCTGGATTCAAAATTGTATTAACCTTGACCATCATTGGACTCTGATTCTCATGACAGAGCACTCTGTTTTGCTCAATGACTCTTCCAGTGTATCTAAGTCCCCGGAAGCTGGTTTTCCGGACCTCTATTAATCTACCCAACAGTTTTGGTCTAAAATAATAATAATAATAATAATAATAATTATTATTATTATTGTTAAAAAAATGGAACAACAATTTGGTAAATCATTAATAATATTTTTTTTATAACATTTTTAAATGTTTATTTTGTTTGATAATAATAAAAACTCTATTTATCTTATCCCCATTTATATTAATTTTAACAATTCTCAATTTTTTAATTTTTCTTATGTATCAGAGGACATAATAAAGAGCCCATAATAAATTGTTGGAGTTAAAGAGAAAGTTGAAATTCTTGGAGTTGATCTACAACATTAATGGATGGATGGTGATATGACATTATTTACTATCCATTAATAACTAATATATGTAAACTTCACAAGGTATAACAAAAGTTGGCAAAACCAAACTATCAATAAAACCCTGCTGCAATTTATGGAGGGCAGATAAGAGCAACTCTCATACACTCAAAGCATTATATCTTATGCTAGAAATCAAGTTAATGGATTAACTGAAAACATATGACATTTTACTCGACATTGATAATAGACCAAGGACAACTCATGCCACAAAGAAAAGTTACACGAAAAAATGAACACACCATCAACATAATGACCATAAAAAAACACTCAAATGTGAAAACTCACAATAAAATTATTATCCACTCCAATTAACTTAGAAAATAAGAGAGAATCTAAGATAAATTTATGAGTTAATATATAAGTTTTGTCCAATAAATTGTTTATAAAAATTAACTTTGAATAAATTATGCGAATTAAGTTAAATATAGAAAATACAAGTTTAATGTATTATGTTCAGTTGCTAATTATCTTATATTTACATTAATATTAATTGATTATGTAGCATATTTGAATTTGGAATAAATTTGAATATGTCAACCATTAAGCTTTGTGTATGCGTATTGTATAAATGGAATTGAAAAGTGTTGAAGGTGGGTATTGATTGAATATCTGCAGGTGTGCAAATGCATGTACCAGTAGTGAAAGAAAGAGGGGCTTCATTGGCTTCCAACTTTAAGAGATTATATTGTATTCAATGACATTCAATACAAATGTTTGAGGCTCATTGTAATGGAAGGATTCCTCAGTGCAAACAACTGTAGTTTTTTGGGGCTTTATTTTGCTTTGGACACATAGTCATTGGATTAATCCATGTGGAATCCATGGTTGCAGCTCGGCAATAATTTTATACCTTCACCTTCCACTAATTCTAGAAAGGATAGTGCACTCTGTTACAAGTTGTGGCATTGATTTTCCATAGAAGAAAGAAGGGAATGCTTTTATGGATTCTTGCAAGTACCTACTCCCTTGGTAAAGCCCTGATAAGTATCAATATGGAACTTTTATAAATCGGTAGGCCTGTTGCTCCTTCATTTAATGTCATGAAAATCATTTAAATTTTATCCTCCTCTACTTTATTATCTCTTGCTTGATATATTAGGGCTATCAGCGTGGAAACCTATAAGGAAATTTTGAGAACATATTTAATTTATTATTTTTCCTATGATCACAAGATTTATTCACTTGTTAATTGGCCACCGGCAAGACAATTTCCCCAATGAAACCGTATATATGGATTTAAGAGGATACCAAAACATATCAGATTTTGAAGAAAATAAAGCCAAATAAAATAAATAAATAAATCATGAAACATATAAAGCCAACACACAAAGAAATATTGTGGCCAGCATAGAACGTGTCACTATCTCACCAAAATCAACCGAGTAGATTTTCTAAAGTAGTGATCGCTCCATTAAAGTATTACGGAGTGGTATACTAAATCTACGACATTTTTTGCAGTATCTTTGTTTTGTGCATTAGCTGCTTAGGATGTATCTAAACCACAATTATCAGCTTTAAGATTTCTTCTGATACAGTGAAAAGGATTGTTTGAGGATGACAATCAAAGAACCGAGATTAAATGGGCAGAAGAGACACAAAGGCAACAAGGGGATAGGATGGTTGGAATGATGTAGTTGAGTGGGATGATGGATGTCACGTCCCCATGCCTCCGACCGGCGAAGAGGACGTGACTACAAGCTTCAAACACACGGGCTAAGAGCCCCATGAACATGTGCATGCACAAAATTGCTGAAATAGGATGCTTAAACAAGGACTTTAAACTAGAATATACACACATGAATATTTATCATGCACGGGTGCAATTATTCAACATACACAGCTACAATCATGTATCTTGCACAGCGGAATTAATCATGCACTCATTCAAGCATTCATTCAACATGTTCAACATAATCATTAACCGTAAATATAGTTGCAGAAGTAAAATGCACAAGATCACTTATCTTATGAAGAAGTCGTTCCGCAACCAGCTACGTCGCTGCAACGTTCCACCCAACCATAGGCCAGCATGCTCCTTAATCTCTCAGCAACGCTGCCATCCCCGAGCTGGGCATGATTCTCCAAGGAATAAGGGAACAAGTAGGCTTACACATAGCCAAAGATATACAAAACCCAGCCAAGCCAACACAGTTGGGTTTATCAGGCCATCAATGAGTTGGGGAAAGGCTCAATGCTAAGTTGGTGAGCTCATTACAGAGCCAAGAACACCTACACCAGAACTAGCATGACCTCTAAGACACCCACACACACCCAACACAAGGAATCAGTCCCTTCTCTGCTACATAGTCCCTCAGGCCCTGCATTCCCTTCCAATGCTATTCAGGGGTGATGGAGAAGAAGGCTAGCCCTCTAAATCTGTCTGTGTGGTTTCCAGCCACCAGGTTTATCAAGCAAAACTAAGCCAACCTCCCTGCTCCCTGGACAACTGAGCAAGCGGATAAGAGTTACATAGACCACCACCCAACTCTTGAACGTGAAATGAATTCCTACAGGAAATCGTGGGTGACACAGACCAACAACTCCCAATTTCCTGCGCGAATGACAACCACCCAGAGCCCAGTGCGTGAGAGGAAATTCACACTGAAACCCAAATGCGGGTCAAGAACACCCGATTCCACACTATGGGAAAAACGTAAATGACAGTAAAGGCGCCCCCAATCCCTCTCCGAGCTGCATGAGACCAAACCACAAAGAGCCTGTGCATGAGGAGAATTAGACAATGGAGACCATGCGTGAGGATACCCAGCTCTGCTTATGCCCGCGGATGAACAGACAATCGATGGCCACGAGTAGTGAGTGCGTGAGCGTTTTTGCACAGTCGTGGGGAGAGTGGAAAAAATCCCTGCGTGAGTGATGGCATTCGTTTTTCCCAGCCATAGTGAAGTCAACCATGGTGGAGTGTGCGTGTGGTTAAGGACTGACAATCCTGCCACCCCACTCCCAAAAAAATTAACTGCCTCAACCACCAGCAGCAATTCTTCAATGAAAGTGGTTGGGTAAGGCAAAGAAAAGAAGACACATGGGTATTTTTCTCTCATTGGCCAAGGTTTGACAAATTCCCCCACATCCTTATCCTTGTGAAAATCATGCCCTTTTCTCATTTTAGTTGCCGTGATCATAGCTGGTCGGGTTCATTTAATTAATTATAGATGCGTATTTACATGATGACCATCATAATATATGCCGCATGCCTTGATATACCATCGGTGACAATTCAAATCCAAAACATAACATAATCGATCAATGGTGGGGCCTTGGCCTTTAGCTCCACACCATGATCATTTAATATATACATCATGTACATCGAATGCAACGGGGTCAAAACCGGGGCATTACAATGGATGGGAGGCATTTCAAGAACCAAAAGTGAATATAGATGAGAAACCAAATAGAGTTGCCTCAGTTCATACATTTCATATTTGTTGGATGATAATTCTTGAACAACTCATTGAACAGTGCCAGTTAGAAGATGTCTTGCAACTGCTAGATGAAACATCGTTAAACAAGAGTACATTGTTGCTCACTGAGGATGAGGTATGTAAGCTAACTTCAAAGTTAGCTAATATACAACTTGTTGTAGTACTGAAAAGTACAGTGTTTCCTTGCTATTTCCATATGATTCCCTTTGGTTTGAAACATTGAAGATTCCCTTTCGTTTGAAACATTGAAGATAGTCGAGGATAAACTAAACCAAACAAACATATTTGGCATGAAAGAACAAGAGAGTATTGCTAATGGTGTGTTGGATGGGCCTTCTTCCATCACTTGCTGGTAATCCTGCTTTTGCTACTATTTTCTCCTCTACGTGTGCGACACTGGGGTGACTAGCACGCTTACTGCAAGAAAGGCATTTATGTATACAAAGGAATGAAGATCAAGCTTGCATTTCAAGAATCTATCAGCCATGACCCATTTTCTTTGGTAATGTGGCATTCCCTTATTTTATTGCAGAACTCACAATGGGAAAGCATTATTTTCTAGCATGGGCATTGGTTTTTCAGTTCATGCATGTACATACTGGACTTAATTCTATGAATACTGTATATTTTGTATTAAAAACATATTTAGATATGCAAGTTAAAGAGGATGAAGTAAAATATCAGTACGCTCCGAGTAGCATGACATTTCCTCATTGTTTGAAGAACACTTTAGTTGGTTTGGAGGACAAACTTTCGAGTATTCTCAAATTGGCCTACTTTGCACTTTCTGAAGATCTCAGACAAACAGGATTTGGAATTATTTGATGTTATTGATTTCATCACTGGGACATGTAGTCTTCGATTCCTGTAGCGTGACATGTAGTCATCGATTCTTGATAAGTATGCAGGGCCCAACAAAATAAAAGAATGTGGGAAGGGTACCTGCATTAAGGAGTATTTCCCGTGTACCAATTTCTTCATCTCATTCTTGTGTACCACTGTTGCTACTGGTTTTCACTCTGCTTCATTAGTTGTGTAAAAATGTAGTCTTCGATTCCTGATAAGCATCCCAGTTTGGTCAAAGTTGAGTATATTTGCTAAAGATATGCAGCTACCTAATCAAGTTCAAGTTTATGCCTTGGAACTTCTACAGTGTATTTTAGGAAGAGGGTATACACAAGATTTTGGCATACATGACAATTCTTTATTACCCTGGGATGGATGGGATGCTTTCCATTATTTGGATTTGGATAATCATTCGACAGAAAACAAATGAAATGTTCATGGATTTAAAACTACTTTGGTTGCCATGAAGTCAACAGAGTTGATATCTGGTCTTTGGCAAGATGTGGAAGTAAATGGAGAGGACCCGGTGACAGTTGACTCAGCAGTATCTTTGTATTGTACATTAGCTACTCAGGATGTATCTAAACCATAATTGTCAGCTTTAAGATTTCTTCTGAAAGAGCAGGAAGGATTGTTTGAGAATGACAATCAAAGAACTGAAATTAAACTGACGGAAGAGACACAACAGATTTTAAAAGAACCCATGTGGTTACACATAGAACGTGTCACCGTCTCACTAAAATCAACTGAGTAGATTTTCTAAAGCAGCGATCTCTCCATTAAAATATTGTCGAGTGGTATACTAAACCTACAACATTTTTGTCAACATATTAGTTTGGTTCAAACAGAAATGAATCAATGGATTTGCAGTAGAGATTTGCAACCAAGAGTTTGGTTCAAACATAAATGAATCAATGTGAGAACCAACACATCATTCTATTAAACCACAGAACCTGCCAGGAAATTAAAGAATATGCTAGAATTAATAGTTTTCATAAAACTGTTAAAATGACTTAAATCCTAGCTCACCATAAACTCATACCCTATACCTATAAAAGAAGCAGACACAAGCAAAAAAACCAAGGAAGTCATCTGCAACAAGAACAGTGTCTTCGGAAACAATAGTAAGAAAATAGAAGAAAACCAAAGTACCACAAAACAATCGTATTGGTGAAGAACACAACCCAACATTCACTGCACTCACAACCAATGAGATGAGAAAGAAAAAGAAGCCATTGATGAAAATCAACGAAGACAAGGTTTAATTAAAAAAATTGCAGGTCGTCACATTTCAAATGAACAACGTACCCAGAAAAACCAGCTCCAAACCCTCACATTTCAATCCAGCAGTCCACCAGAAAAACCAGCTCCAAACCCTCACATTTCAAACCAGCAATGAGCAAGGTGAGCAATTAAAATAAATGTGCATGTCGCATATAAAATGAGGCTGACTTGAACCCTCACATAATGACATTTAAAACTGCCTGACCCCGCATCATGAAAAACTTTGGAGAAACACAAAACCCAAATTCCAATAGAGGGAAATCTTAGCTAAATCTAACCATCCTTCATAACCATGTATCATTAGAGTCTGTAAAATGTGATCACCCCAAAAGTAGAGTCATAAATATGAAAAATATGGAATAGTAAATGCATCTGACACCATTGCAATACAAGAAAAGATAGACCTTGTGTATCAGGAAAAGAACTACCAGAAGTGATAAATAACACAATAGTTAAGGTCTAGATCATTCTTGATTAATATGATTAAAGATTAATAATAACTATCTTGCCATCAATACTTGTCTACATCATTACCCTGCCACCTAGAAACTCTCGAGAAATGAGAGTCAGATGCATTTATAGCATTGGTGACATCACCTCGCCGCCGGATCTTGGGGCACATGAACCCATGGCAACGTCATCTCCACCAACCAATGGTAGCCTTAAAAAATACAATTAAAAAATAAACTTAAATGAAAATTGTATTGAATATTGCAAAACCTTAATCTAAACTCCCACAAAGTTTTAAATTGTTCCATATTAATATACCTGAGCGATTCATATATATCCCCTTGTTTCGGACATAACTTAGAGGACAGTTCATGTTTATTCAATCATAATAAAGTGATTTTTTTCCCTGAAAAAAAATAAAAATTATTTAATAAATAGTTGTTAAAAAAATCTTAAAAATAAAGTTATAAGAATGAAAAACAACTTAGTAAACCATTAATAGATTTTATATTTTTATAATATTCATTTATAATAATAATAATAATAATAATAATAAAATAATTGTTAAAACAAATCGAACAACAATTTCGTAAATCATTAATAAATTTTTTATTTTTATAATATTTTTAAATGTTTATTTTGTTTGATAAAATAAAAACTCTATTTATCTTATCCCTATTTATAATAATTTTAACAACTCTCAGCCCATAATAAATTGTTGGAGTTAAAGAGAAAGTTGAAATTCTTGGAGTTGAATCTACAACATTAATGGATGGATGGTGATATGACATTATTTACTATCAATTAATAACTAATATATGTAAACTTGACAATGTATAACAAAAGCTGGCAAAGTCAAACTATCAATAAAACCTTGCAATTTATGAAGGGCGGATACGAGCAACTCTCATACACTCAAAGCATTATATCTTATGCTAGAAATCAAGTTAATGGATTAACTGAAAACATATGACATTTTATTGGGCATTGTTAATAAACCAAGGACACCTCATGCCACAGAGAAAAGTTACACGAAAAAATGAACACCATCAACATAATGACCATAAAAAACACTCAATGTGAAAAATCACAATAAAATTATTATCAACTCCTCCAATTAGTTTAGAAAATAAGAGAGAATCTAAGATAAATTTACGAGTTAATATATAAGTTTTGACCAATAAATTGTTTATAAAAATTAACTTTGAATAAATTATGCGAATTAAGTTAAATATAGAAAATAAAAGTTTAATGTATTATGTTCAGTTGCTAATTATTTTATATTATATTTACATTAACGTTAATTGATTATGTATCATATTTGAATTTGGAATAAATTTGTATATGTCAACCATTAAGCTTTGCGTATGCACTGTGTAAATGGAATTGAAAAGTGTTGAAGGTGGGTATTGATTGAATATCTGCAAGTGTGCAAATGCATGTACCAATAATGAAAAAAAGAGGAGCTTCATTGGCTTCCAACTTTAAGAGAGATTGTACTGTATTCGATGACATTCACTACAAATGTTTGAGGGCCGTTGTCAGAGACCGTCAATGGAAGGATTCCCCACTGCAAACAACTGTAGTTTTTTGGGGCTTTTTTTTTTTGCTTTTGGACAAGTAGTCATTGGATTAATCCATGCGGAATCCATGGTTGCATCTCGGTAATAATTTTATACCTTCACCTTCCACTAATTCTGCCAAGGATAGTGCACTCAATTACAAGCTGTGGCATTGATTTTCCATAGAGGAAAGAAGGGAATGATTTTATGGATTCTTACAAGTACCTACTCCCTTGGTAAAGCCCTGACAAGTATCAATCTGGAACTTTTATAAATCGGTAGGCCTGTTGCTCCTTCATTTAATGTCATGCAAATCATTTAAATTTTATCCTTCTCTACTATTATCTCTTGCTTGATATATTAGGGTTATCAGCGAGGAAACCTATAAGGAGATTTTGAGAAAGTATTTAATTTATTATTTTTCCTATAATCAACTATGATCACAAGATTTATTCACCTGTTAATTGGTTGTCAGCAAGACAGTTTCCCAACAAAACCGTATATATAAATGTCGGTACGTAGTGATTGTATGGATTTAAGAGGATACCGAAACATATTAGATTTTGAAGAAAATTAAGCCAAATAAAATAAATAAATAAATCATGAAACATATAAAGCCAATGCACAAAGAAATATATGAAACATATAAAGCCAACGCACAAAGAAATATTGTGGCCAGCAAGGATATTTTTCTTTGAAAGATTTAATAAAAAGCCATTTGGTTACACATAGAGCGTGTCAGCATCTAACCAAAATCAACTGAGTAGATTTTATAAAGCAGCGATCTCTCCATTAAAATATTGTGGAGTGGTATACTAAATCTACGACATTTTTTTGTAGTATCTTTGTTTTGTGCATTAGCTGCTCGGGCTGTATATAAACCACAGTTATCAACTTTAAGATTTCTTCAGATAGAATGAGAAGGATTGTTTGAGAATCTCAATCAAAGAATTGAGATTAAACAAGTGGGAGAGACACAAAAGGAAACAGGAGGACAGGATGATTGGAATGATGTAGCTGATTGGGATGATGGATGGGAGGCATTTAAACAACCAAAAGTGAATATAGATGAGAAATCAAATAGAGTTACCTCAGTTCATACATTTCATATTTGTTGGATGATAATTCTTGAACAACTCATTGAACAGTGGCAGTTAGAAGATGTCTTGCAACTGCTAGATGAAACATCGTTAAACAAGAGTACAATGTTGCTCACCGAGGATGAGGTATGTAAGCTAACTTCAATGTTAGCTAATATACAACCTGTTGTAGCACTGAAAAGTACAGTGTTGCCTTTCTATTTCTATATGATTCCCTTTGGTTTGAAACATTGAAGATTCCCTTTCATTTGAAACATTGAAGATAGTCGAGGATAAACTAAAGCAGACAAACAAGATAGTATTGCTAATGGTGCGTTGGATGATATGAATAATTTGGATGATTTTGTAGATTATGAATTGTTATCGCTTATTTTATCAACGGGCCTTCTTCCATCACTCGCTGGTAATCCTGCTTTTGTTACTATTTTCTCCTCTATGTGCGTGGCACTGGGGCGACTAGCATGCTTACTGCAAGAAAGGCATTTATGTATACAAAGGAATGAAGATCAAGCTTGCATTTCAAGAATCTATCATCTAGGACCCATTTTATTTGGTAATGTGGCATTCCCTTATTTTATTGCAGAACTCACAGGGGGAAAGCATTATTTTCTAGCAGGGGCATTGGTTTTTCAGTTCATGCATGTACATACTGGAATTAATTCTATGAATACTGTATATTTTGTATTAAAAACATATTTAGATATGCAAGTTAAAGAGCATGAAGTAAAATATCAGTATGCTCCTAGTATCATGACATTTCCTCACCATCTGAAGAACACTTTAGTTGGTTTGAAGGACAAACTTTCGAGTATTCTCAAATTGGCCTACTTTGCACTTTCTGAAGATCTCGGACAATCAGGATTTGGAATTATTTGATGTTATTGATTTCATCATTGGGACATGTAGTCTTCTATTCCTGATAAGTATGTAGGGCCCAACAAAATAAGAGAATGTGGGAAGGGTACCTGCAACAAGGAGTCTTTCCTGTGTACCAATTTCTTCATCTCATTCTTGTGTACCACTGTTGCAACCGGTTTTCACTCTGCTTCATTAGTTGTGTGAAAATGTAGTCTTCGATTCTTGATAAGCAGCCCAGTTTGGTCAAAGTTGAGTATGTTTGCTGAAGATATGCAGCTACCTAATCAAGTTCGAGTTTATGCCTTGGAACTTCTATAGGGTATCTCAAGAAGAGGGTATACACAAGCTTTTGGAATACAGGACAATTCTTTATTACCTTGGGATGGATGAGATACTTTCCATTATTTGGATCTGGATAGTCATTCGACAGAAAACAAATCAAATGTTCATGGATTTAAAACTACTTTGGTTTCCCTGAAGTCAACAGAGTTGATATATGGTCTTTGGAAAGACATGGATGTAAATGGAGAGGACATGGTGACAGTTGACTCATCAGTATCAGGCTGTATCTAAACCACAATTATCAGCTTTAAGATTTCTTCTGAAAGAGTGGGAAGGATTGTTTGAGAATGACAATCAAAGAACTGAAATTAAATAGATGGAAGAGACACAAAAGATTTTAAAAGAACCCATTTGGTTACACATAGAACTTGTCACCGTCTCACTAAAATCAACTGAGTAGATTTTCTAAAGCAGCGATCTCTCCATTAAAATATTGTCGAGTGGTATACTAAATCTACAACACTTTTGTCTACAGATTAATTTGGTTCAAACATAAATGAATCAATGGATTTGCAATAGAGATTTGCAACCAAGAGTTTGGTTCAAACATAAATGAATCAAAGTGAGAGCCAACACATCATTCTATTAAACCATTGAACCTGCCAGAATTAATAGTTTTCATAAAACTGTTATAATGAGTTAAATCCTAGCTCACCATCAGCTCATATCCTATACTTGAAAAAGAAGCAGACGCCAACAAAAAAACCAAGGAAGTCATCTGCAACAAAGAACAGTGTCTTCGGCAACAATAGTAAGAAAATAGAAGAAAACTAAAGTACCATCAAACAATTGTATTGGTGAAGAACACTACCCCAATATTTAGTGCACTCACAACCAACGAGATGAGAAAGCAAAAGAAGCCATCGATGAAAATCAATGAAGACAAGGTTTAATTAAAAAAAAATTACAGGTCGTCACATTTCAAATGAATAGCGTACCCAGAAAAACCAGCTCCAAACTCTCACATTTTAATCCAGTAGCCCACCAGAAAAACCAGCTCCAAACCCTCACATTTCAAACCAGTAAACCACCAGCAATGAACAAGCTGAGCAATTAAAATAGGAGTAAGCTATCTACCTGAGGATTTGCCCTGGGGCCTATAGGGGTCTACCTGACGCTGTCGAGTGGATAGCTTACTCCATTATCTTCTTTGAGATGGAGACTTATAGATTTGCCACTGCACTTCATACACTTGGAAATTTCTATACATATTAAATTGCTTATATAATCATTAAGTTGATTAAGATAGACGGATATAAACACTATTATATGCCAGTAAAAACTTGTTTGATGAGTTACAAAGTAAATAAAAACATCAGGCAATCTCAGATTTAGGACCAGAGAGATACCCTCAGTAACATAAGATTTATCTTGTAATATAAATATCATGACCTAGAAATATAATTATTTAGTGACTGCATAAATGACTAGCTTGCCAATCTGTTCGTGTTGCTTGTCGACCACCACTGACAAGGTTCATATTTTTTGTTACTTATATTCTTTCATTAATGGTTTTCCCTTTAAGATAAAGAAAGAGTTAAAGATGGAAGACTTTGGTTTTCCCTTTAATATAAAGAAAGACTTAAAGATGGAAGACTTTCTTTAACATCAAGAACAACTAATTAGAGATGGAATACTTTCTTTAAGATCAAGAACAATTCGGAGTCTTATTCTTCAATTTTCGATCGATTTAAACTTTTATTGGAAGTTTTATTTTTCTAATTATTGGAGAATAACCTTTAAGATAAAAATAAAATAACATTTCGAAGGCAGAGTGTGGGATATTATCTTGTAACATAAGATTTATGGGCGGGCTCCCTTCTAACGTATCTTTCTGTGCCTAAACTTGAGATAGTATGCATAGAAATTTCCAAGTGTATGAAGTGAAAATACTAGTAAGTAGAAAATCTATAAGTCTTCCAAGTGTATGAAGTGCAAATACTCAGTAGCAAATATGTAAGTCTCGGTTTCACGGAGGATAACGGAGTAAGCTATCCACTCGACGGTGTGAGGTGGGCCTGGTGCAAATAGTCGGGTAGATAGCTTACTCCATTAAAATAAATGTGCATGTTGCATATAAAATGAGGCTGACTCAAACCCCCACACAACGACATTTAAAACTATCTGACCCTGCATCATGAAATTTTTTGGAGAAACACAAAACCCAGATTCCAATAGAGGGAAAATATTAGCTAAATCTAACCATCCTTCATAACCATGCATCCTCAGAGTCTGTAAAATGTGATCACCCCAAAAGTAGAGTCATAAATATGAAAAAGATGGAGTAGTAAATGCATTTGATACCATCACAATTCAAGAAAAGACAGATCTTGTGTATCGGGCAAAGAACTACAAGAAGTGATAAAGAACACAATAGTTAAGGTCTAGACCATTCTTGGTTAATAATATGAACGATTAATAATAGCTATCTTGCCATCAATACTTGTCTGCATCATTACTCTGCCACCTCGAAATTCTTGAGAAACCAGAGTCATATGCATTTATAGCATTGGTGAAATCACCTCGCCGCAGGGTCTTGGGGCACTTGAACCCATGGCAACGTCACCTCCAGCAACCAATGGTAGCCTAAAAAAATACAATTAAAAAATAAACTTAAATGAAAATTGTATTGAATATTGCAAAACCTTAATCTAAACTCCCACAAATTTTTAAATTGTTCCATATTAATATACCTGAGCGATTCATATATATCCCTTGTTGGGGACATAACAACCTACTACATCAAATAGTATCATTCTCACCAAATTTAAAGTTTTACTTCAACAAAAAAAACTGATTTTATACTACCACAAAACCCTTTATAATGCAATGCACTTGCATAAATTATAATTTTTATTTAGAGTAATTATAATATTTTTTATAAATAAATGTTGCATATATAATGTTGTTGAGCAACTATTTTAGTAATTTATATTTGTTGGGCTTTAAATGTGGATCATCAACATGCTTTCCTATCGCAACTACTAAATCATAACTTGAAATAAAATGACTTTAAACTTATATGAAGAAGATATGATACGATAGTTTACACACCTTCAATCATATTATATAGTGTTTACCTTTTCTGTTGGATATTTCTGATATAATTAGGTTGAAGGAATTCTTTCAACAAGAAAGGGTTTTTAGCACTATTCCAGGATTCCTCCTCTCTCCAACCAATAAACTTGTGCTACGTGTCTACGTGGTTTCAAGTAGTCGTATCCCTGTCACGCTACTTTGCCAATGAAAATATGCCTTTCCACCACTCAATTGTCTCATGTGTCAGTTATCGACCGAACCTTTCTCTGTCGCCATATGACCTCTTTCTAAGAGTATTGCTCATGACTCCATTTCAAGCTTTGTCTGCCTTTGTTTTGGTTGGCTTGCACTAAATGCAAAAGGGAAATTGGTGAAGACGAGTTGAAACTGCCAGTATGTTTAGATTTTCAAAAGATAATTATAACCTCTCTACCTCGTGGCTTCTTTGGAAATGCAGTGCACTTCTCAGAGGTTTCTAGCAATGTTGGAGATGTTGCGGGTAATGAATTGCCTTATCCTTAAAAACTTATGCATGATGATATCTTTTTATTTGAAAAGGATGAATTGATATCAGTGCCGAAGTGGTTGGAGAATCAAAAGAACAAGGAAGGGTCTAAGATGCCACCACCGGTATACCTTTATGGTCCTAATCCGACAGTTGCTAATGGATAGGATTTCTTCACATACAATGTTTTTTTTGGTAAGGAGGTGAAACCCATTCATGTTTCTTACTATGTGGATTTGGTGGATGGGGAAGGACTTATTGTTGTGCTCCCTTATGCTGAGGGTGGCTGCAAAAAAATGATCATGACAACCCTTTTTGGCACTAAGGGGAACCAACTTTGCATGGATCCTGCCCAAATCAACGAATCTTGCAATATACACTCCAATGGTGCCATTAAACATGACTTCATTGTAGGACAAGGTGGCCTTAACTATAGGACACTGCATTCTTAAACTATAGGGAACTTCAAAATTTCACTTATTTGCAACAATTGGGGCATTTTATGAACCGATGGACAATATCACAAAGGACAATGGAATAAAATCTACATTTGGCATCCTCCAAAAGAAAAGCAAAAGAAGCACCTTGATTATTTCTTCTCCAATGTTAAATATGCCTAGTTATAATGCTTCACCCAAGTTCTCATGGATGCTAGTGTGTTTGTTGCATAAAAAATAACACAAAAATTTGTGTCAACAATCTCAAAGGTTGTTTTCCTATCACTCACAGATGCCCTCCATGGTGACATTGGCATAGTTGGGCCGAATGATGTGCTTGTTCTGTTAAGTAAGAGTGGTACTGTAGAAGAGCTTCTAAGGCTCGTTCCATGTGCTAGATCCAAGGGTGCCCTCTTTGTAGTTGTCACCTCACTTAAAAATTATCAGCTAAGTAAGGTGTGTGACATCACATGCATCATGTGTATATGCCATTGGAGAGAGAGCTCTTCCCATTTGATCTTATCCCTGTTAGTTCCACAACCATATAGATGCTATTTGGAGACATTGTGGCCATAACTTTGATGTAGGTGAAGAATTTGACGAGAGAACAATATGCCTTCAATCATGCTGCTGGACGGATTGGGAAAATGCTCGTCTTCAAGGTAGTAAATTCCTATTTTCTTTCTTGTTCTTATTCTAGATCACAATTTTCTTTCATATGCCTCTCTTTGGAGCATGTTGATCCTTTAATTATTGGAAATGTATGATAAGATTATGTATTTTCTTTTGTGTATTAATGAAATAATAAGATGCATTTGTTTCAAAAAAACCATAATTGCATTTTATTTTGTTGCAACTTATTTTATTTATCCTTTACCTTTTCCTTCAGTTCCATATGAATCCCTAGGGTTTGAGGTAAAATCAATTCAGGATACAATTTTGCAAAATAAGATACAAATTTTTGGCAAATACATACCAATTATGGAAAATATAAGCTTCAACTGTAACGTCCCCGAGCCTCTGACCGGCGAGGAGGACGCTAACAAACCATCAAAAACCTCCGGGAAGATAGCCCCATGAACATGAACAGGCATATAATGTTGAAATATAAAGCTTAAAACATAAAAGAGACTAAGATGCATAATCCTTCATATACATAGCAGAAGAAAACATACATTCATTCAAGCATACCACATGTTCATCATATTCATTAACTAGTAAATGTAAATGCAGAGACAGAATAGTCAAGAATACTCATCTTAAAAAGAATTTGTCCTGCAACCAGCTACGTCGCTGCAACATTCCACCCAACCATAGGCCAGCGTGCTCATCAATCTCTCAGTAACACTGCCACCCCTAAGCTGGGCATGATTCCTCAAGGAATAAGGGTCAAAGTAGGATTACACATAGCCAAGGTACACAATTCAGCCAAGCCCACACAATAGGGTTTATCAGGCTGTCAAGGAGCTAGGAAAGGCTAAATGCTAAGCTGGTGGCCTCAATGGAGAGCTAAGGACGCCTACACCAGAGTTAACCTAACTTCTAAGACATCCACACACCCAACACCAGGAATCAATCCTTTCTTTGCTTCACAGTCCCTCAGGCCCTGATTTCCCTTTCCAATACTCTTCAAGGGTTGTGGAGAAGAAATCCAACAGTCTAACTCTATCTAAGTGGCTCCAAACACCAATTTTCTCAAGCATACACAGCCTCTAATCCTACTCTCAACAGTCCAAAGACCAACCACTGCATACTGTAGTAAAACAAACAACTCACAGCTCTGTGAAGAAGATGAAGACAATAGGGTGACAACCCCAAACGAAAAGGTGAACACAGCTCAAGTCAACAAGATGACTCAGAGTTGTTCTTGGCCCTAGCGTGGCCAAAACAACTTAGCAGCACCCAAAATATAATTGCACACGCAGCAACCAAAACCAGGGAAAGATATACAATCCAATCCCATACTGAAACAACGAGAACCTTACACAGTCCAAAGACGGGGAAGAAGACGGATTCCCAGCATTGACAGAGAAAACATATAAACAACAGAGTCGTGCCCCTTAGGTTGCTCTTCTAGCTTGCCGCATGAGATCACAGTCCCCCAACCCCTGCATGAGGTAAAAACCATCTGATTTTCAGCCTGTGCGTGAGGATTAAACAAACGATGGGGAAGTTCCCCAAGTAGTGCGTGAGGAAAATAGGATCTCCCTCTCTCTATGTGAGGATTACTAGAACAACTCATGGTGGGAGGAAAACCAACACCCTCCTCCGTGAGAGTGAGCTAGACCCAAAAACCTCCGAAGAAGCGGGATCGTGGAAGAGTGGAATGAATGTTTTCTTCTGCCCCATGCGATGTGAAGAGGAAGAGTCCACTGGTGGAGTGGGTACATGGGAAAGGACTGGCAGTCCTGCCACACCCACCACTACTCAGTAATAACTGCTCCCAGATAGAAGAAATTAAATGGGTGGCCGACACATGGAAAACTCCCAGTGACCCCCACGGGTTGGACAGCCCCCCCTTAACCTTAGGAATCATGCCCTTTTCATTTAATGTTGCATCGTCATAGCTATCTGTAGGTTTATTTTAATTGATGTGCATATTTACATGATGCCCAAAACTATAGTGTGCCGGGTAGCAAGATATACCATTGGAAACGATCTCTATTGCTGAAACATACACAACCAAATCGATGGTGGGGATTTTACCTTTAGCCCCTCACCACGATTAATTACAACATATACATCATGTATCCTTTAATGAAAACAGGGTCAAAACCAGGACATTACAATCCCCTCCCCCTTGGAATAACACCATCCTCAGTGTTCCAATATGTAGGAATACATATACATTTTGCACATCAAATTTCAAAATTTTTGCAGATCTGTCCCATGTTCAATTATTTACTTTGAACTTTCAGGACTAAGCTCCTCAGCTTCCATGAGCTTCTCCTACTGGTTCTCAGCTTTCGACTCATCCCCAAGTCGAGGAACTTTGTGGCTACTGCCCTCTTTATGTTCCCTCGTTGGGCAATCCTGACGTAAATGATGTCCTCCGCATTTCTAACATTTCGCTGACTGCTTCATCTTTACTTGCTCAGTTTCCTTTGAGTCTTCATGCCTGGAAAATTTCTTAACAGATTGCTTGGACTAATGTCCCATCATTGATCCACTTTCCTTGCCTTTACGGATTTCCCCCATAAGGCTTTTTACCTCCTTTTGCAAACCAATAGAGTCTTGCAAAAACTAGTGGTTCATCTCATTTTGCCTTTTCTGTATCTTGAGCATCTCTCCAAGATTTTCTTGGGTCTTGGCAATCGTTTGAAGGAGACTTCCATCCTAGTCCAGTAGCTTTTGGTTTGCTGCCATAGTTAATGTGCACCACTAGATTTCACTCTTCTCACTTGTGAAATGCATCATTGAAATTCTGTTAGACCAAGCATAATATAGGCATTAATATCAGACAATTAATTGCCCAATTGGCATGATAGTCCAAGTCTCATCAAGGAGACTTTCATATTTTTCATGACTTCCCAACAGGCACATGAGCTCATTCATGTCCAATCTTGGGCAGGGAATTAACTATTCCAGCATTCACAATTTACTTTAAGCAATTACACACATTCCATTTTCAGTCATACATGCATTCAACAATCTTTTGTTTTCACAATGCATAAATATGTATATATATATATAATCAAAAGGGCAAGAGAGAGTAGCAAGAGTTTTTCCCCTCTTTGGTTTGTTCCATTCCTGGAACCCACACCACCGCTGTGGCTTTTCATGCTCTTAGCCTTTTTCACTTCACCGTGAATGCTGGACCAATCCCTCTTGGTCATGACACTTAGTGTCTCCAGTCTATTTCAGACCTCTCAACCATGGAGCCTCCCCACATGGTTTGTCTCGGCTGCTAGGAACTTCATAGTCTCACTAACACCTTTTTCATCACTGCTCATTCTGAGCTCTTCAGGAAAGTCACATGTCCACATGCACCCCTAGGATGCTTTCATAACCCTCTCTTCCAGCGATACCTATATTCAAACATTGAATAAATTCACATGTTTAGTTTATTCTCATCAGTTTTTATCTCTTAACCAAGAGCTTAAAACATCATAAC